>JAPKLY010000692.1:0-33650 GCA_026898435.1 Prunella vulgaris
AATGTGAGCCCTTAGTTTCTACTCATTTTAGTTTTTGAAAACATTTTGTCTGACTTTGCTTAGTAAATGGTGGTTAAGGCTGGTGCACAGTTTTACTAATCAGGATGAAGAGTCAGTCCTGATAGTTTTCAAAACAATGCAAGATGCTCAGTTTAAAATGATGATAGTTATGATCCTGAGCAAGAATATAAATCAGCACACAAGGGTCTTTTTAACGTGGTTCGGAGATAACCAACTCCTACGTCCACGACCTGATTTAACAGGAAGCTATCCTCAAAACCCTGAGGATAGGTACTTGGTTTTTACGTGCCAAGGGACACGAATAGCCAACTTCCTCTCTTAGGAACTGACCCCTGGGCATTTTACAAGTCCCAGTCCTTCTAACCAACCAATCTCACACCCTGAGTGGTTTGGTATTCTTGGTTTTTAACTAAGGATAGCCCTAGCAATACAAAGTAGTGCTAAAGGTTAGAGCTATCAGAACTAAGCAAATACAGAGTGAATCCTACTACAACACTAGGAAAATTTAGATTCAGAGTGTTGTTCAAAGTATGCTTTGAGTGCTGGATTTTTGAGAGCTTTCACTTGGAAATTTCCCGTTAGCCTTGAATGGGTGCAAGGCTCTCTGTATTTATAGGTAGGATTTGAAAAAGATCCGTTGGAGGAGATCTTCTCAAATCTTTCCTATTTTAGGGTGGTTGCAGGCTAGATGTACTTGTTGACCTTTTTCCCATGTTTAATCAGGAAATTCTGTCCCGCCGCCTACAACTCTGAGACGCATTAAATGCCGCATTAATTATTGCGCAGACTCTGTACATGTGTGTCAAAAGGCGATTGGCTCTCCGTACAAATGGCTAGTTGATCATCTGACACTTGTCCTTCCTCGTACATTCAAAGCTCCGAGTTTCTTGTCATTGACTCAGGTTGAATGTTTGTCTTAAATGGAGTCTACTGACATTCTCTTTGTCTCTCAGGTGTTAAAATAAATGTCAACTGTCCCATAGCATAAATAACCTTTTTGCTTTGGACTTACATTAGTCAGATAAACTGAACCAAGGCCTAAGTCAGGTCTTATGAGCATTCAGCTTAGCCTGATAGGTTATTCAGCCCAGTATGTGTAACCTTTTTTGCTTTGGACTTACATGAGTCAGATAAACTGACTCAAGGCCTAAGTCATGTCTTATGAGCATTCAGCTCAGCCTGATAGGTTACACTTACTCTTAACTGACTAGGTTCTGTCCCGAGCATGCTTAGTGTACTCAGTAGAATCATCAGCCAATGGTACTTCTGATTGTCTTCAGGATGGATCTTCAAGCTTCGGTCTTCAGCTTCAGTTCAAGCATTCTTCAACAAGACTGACTCTGAACTTCTTCAGGGTGAGTTGCACTTCAGACTTCAGACTATTGGGTCGACTCCAATATTCTTCAGTTTTCAACACGTTCCCCCTGAACTGAATCCCTAATCTAACTATCCTGATCTAGACTAACCATACTTAGGCAAATCATCAGAGGTTTTGGGATCTAATCAAAACACTCAGATTGTCCCAACACACTTACTCTTCATGCTTTTTCAAAATCACACTTTCAAAGATCATTCCTCCCTTTTTATAAGTTGTGATCATACTCACAACACTAGAGTCAAACTTGACCAAAATTTTGTAAAAAGTCAACCTTTTTCGTTCCTTGCAAGCACTTACTTTTGAACCTTCTTTCAAATCAATCCATGCATAGAATTTCTTTCCACCTTAGCCACCAAGTTTTTCATCAAATCACCAATCTTTCTTCCTTCTTTTCAATCTACTAATCATAGGGACAAGAGAGTTCCAAAAAGGAAGGAAAATGGCTTAAAGTGTGGTTAGCCAAAGGAAAAGATTATAGGCACAAAATGGTGAGCAATGGATCATAATATCAATGGTAGGCTCATATGGCAAAGTAGCTCAATATAAATCAAAGAAATGCCTCAAATCATATCATGTGAACTCAATGTCTAGTGTAGCCTCAAATAAGACCAAAGTCAAGTTCTAGAGTAACATGTATGTGTGTGGAACTCACATCAATGAATATATCATCCGTTTAAGATTGAAACGGGCATCAAAAGCTCAAAACTCACGGGTATAGGGTGATCAAGACTCATATCATATCAAACATGCTCAAATCATCAATGTCTCAAGCATCAGAAAATCAATCACAACTAAACAAGACATGAATCCAGAGATAAGTACACTACATCAAACCTATACTATCAACACATCCACACAATCATAAGCATATCTCATGCCACACTACTCTAAACTGGCAACAATATGGCAATCAATACAAGCAAAACAAGGCATCAATATAAGCATATGGTCTAAAAACATCATAGAAGCACTAGAATCATCCTAAACATAGCATTGCAATGAGATTTGCGAAACGAAGACACCCCCCAAACTTTTTTGGACCAAGGGTCTAAAAAGTTTGGTAAAAGAGTGAAGAAAAGATCATGCAATGCATCAATCAAAGTACAAAATACCACAAGAATCACAATTAAGCTCAAAATAGCAATCTAAAATCAAGCAAACTAAACCTAAGAATGGAAGCACATATAGAGATGAGTGTAAAGACATACCTTGAGTTGGGATTAAGAATAGGAGAGCAATTTGCCACTTACACGAAAATTTCCTTCTTGGCCAAGTAGGAAGAGAAATCTCCTCATCACACCTTTATATCGCTCACAAATCACATCAATTATCATTTCAAATCAAAATTTGAAGAACGAACACCCCCCCAAACTTTTTCGGATCAAGGATCCTAAAAGTTTGGCAATGAGTGATGAAAATAGGATTTGCAATGAATCAATGAACAAACTAAATCATATATAAGCTCAACTAAACCAAGAAATAACCATATATTCCAAGAGGCAACACCCCCAAACTAGGATAAATCACATGCACAAACCAAGGTAAGAGAACACACTACCTCTTATGAAACAAATCAAAACAAATAACACTATCTAAACTACAAAGCAAACCTAATAAGCAAGAAAACTTTTTTGGATGGGTTGCCTCCCATCTAGCGCTTGGATTTAACGTCCCCTAGTCGGACGACACCAATGTTAGCTAAATGGCCAAGGATAATTGGCATCCTCCCCATCAAACATAAATCTCAAAGCATAATGATCAAGGAAACAAGTAGGATTTCTACCCTAAACCCCTACTTTCCTTTTCATTTTAAAGTTATAAGCACAAGCATTTTCTTCCTCATTTCCTCTCAACCTAATCCACCCTCATCTCCTATTAACAAATATGTTTAAGAAGATTTCAATTCAACCTTATGATCAAGCAATTCAAGAGATAAGACGAATTCACAATGAACAACACTATCAATTAAAGCACAGTGTAAGAGTTTAGAAATGCTCATTTCATCCTTAAGCTCATCTTCTACTTCATCTTGTTGTTCTTCTTCAATGAAGCTCAAATCCATGAGTGGACATTCATCTTCCTCTTCTTGTCCTTTTTCTATTCCTCCTCTTGAATCTTCTTTTTCCTTACCCTATTCTTCTTGATTTTGATTCCTATCAATTTCAACAAGAGGTATGTCATACTCAATATCATCACAAGAAAGATTAAGATCAGGATTAAGAGAATTAGTAAGAGGATTAGTGAAACTCTTAATATTGGAAATTTCTTGAAGAAATAGAGCTTCGATCTCCTCATAATCATAATCATATTCTTCATTATCATCCTTCTCTTCACTTTCTTCTTCATCCTCTTCCTTTTCACTCTCATATCTTTGCTCTTCTAGTCCATCCTTCTCTTCTTCTTGATTCCTAATCAATGTAGCATGAGGAAATTTATAAGCAATATCATCATTAATAATAGGAATTTCATAGTCAATGTAAGCATGAGAAGGTTCAATAGACATTTGAGCTCCAATACAATCTAGAATAGAAAGAGATTTAATCTTATCATGATGATGATCATCTTCATTTTCCACATGCCCTTTTTTCCTCTATACTTTCCACTTTCCCTTTTTCTTTATCATTACCCCCATCTTTCTCCTCACACATCTCGTTGGCTTGAATGCTCAATTGCTCCAATTAGAACTCCAAACTCTTGATTTGATGACTTTGAGACATGAACATTTCATCAAATTTCTTGTTTGTCCTCTCAAAGTGCTTTTCATTTTCACTTCTCATTTCTTCTAATTGCTTGACAATTTGAGCTAAAATGTCTTCCTCATAGATTGAAGAAGTGTCTTCTTGATAGAAGGGCATAGGAGGAGATGGAGTGTAGGAGCATGTATCTTGGTAAGGAGTGTAGGAATACAGATCTTCATAGGAGTAGGAATTTTGATAGGTGTATGAATTTGGAGAATAAGGATAAGATTCTTCTTGTGGAGGTGGTGGTTGATATGGGTAAGGTTGATAGCTGTATGAATTAGGAGGATATTTGTATTGTGGAGAATACGAGCAATTGTTGTATTCTCCCATCTTCAATCAAGTGCACTCCTACAAAAATAAGCAAGTATCAACACTCACCCAGAATAGTCAAAACAAACAAAGGAACAAAATATAGAAAAGAAATGTAAACAAACGTCAACTAGCTTGAAAAAGAGACCGTTTCCCCGGCAATGGCGCCAAAAATTTGTTTGCCAAAATAGTGTATGATTTCCACGAAAGTGTACGTGATCGTTATTGTCGTGGCAAGTTAACCAAGTTAAATATTGAACACAGGGAAACGATGCGATATCAAGCAAGTATTGAATGTCTACAAAGGTGGATAGCTAGGAAAGCAAGAAAAGATCATGATTTCTATCTACTAATTGGGAAAGAAAATGAATAATTGAACTAACTACAATCATCATCATGCTGAAATTGAATAGAGAATACAAAATCTTACCTATTACAATGAAATTGGGAAAGATACTAATTACCTTGAAATGCTAGAAAATGATCCAACAATGGAAAATGAAATTCAATCTGTAGAAATGTAGTCCTAGTTGAGATGAGAATGCAGGAACAAATGGATAGATGATCCGAACTGTAGATCAAAAGTTATCGATGAAATCGTAAGTAGAAATCTTATAAACCCAACTAGTAACTACCTAATCCTCTCTCTAAACTAATCTAAGAACTTGAAATTATGAAGATTATGACTTAGATTCTTTAAGAATCTGATCCTTGAGGTATTTATAGTGCCCACAATGTTTAGTCCAAAATACCCTTCATTAAACGCGCGAAAAGATGAAACAGCCCTCAAAAGTGTGCAAAACCGAGCCTTCGAACGATCCACAGTAGGTGGCCGAACGATCCGTCTCGTTCCTGCATTCATGTGGTCTCTTGGTGAATGAACTAGGGATTTCCAGCACGAACCCGGCTTGCTCCTCGCACAAGCCGAAGCGGCTGGGCGCACGAACCCGGTTTGGTCTTGTTCGATCGATCCTCGACTTCCTCATTTCCTTAATATTTTGAGTTCTAGAGCTCCGATTCACTCGATTCTTTTTCCATAGCGACCCTCTCTTCGAACTATTCGACATGGTAAATCATTTGCCTTCATTGGATCAACTCACAATTTCTAAACTTTTTACAAACTTGCTCATCTTTTGCCGGCTTTGCTCATTTTCACTACAAAACACAACTTTCTAGCTAAAAAGGGTTAAATACACAAAGTATAGCATTTTAGGGTCAAATATGAACATACGCACATCAAAACCATAGAGAAATAGATGCAAAAAGATGCAATTATGACCCTAATCAACGATCAAAATGAGGCGGAAGGTGCGATGGATACAACTAGTAAAAATCTGGAGAAGATGATCCTAGCGCGTATTAGAGAGATCGGTCCATCCGATGTCATGATGTTCCCCATACTAACGGATGGACACTGGACGTTTCTTAAAATGTATCTAAAAGACAACAAGTGGGTGCTTTACAACCCAATGCGGCGAAGGAGGGAAACAGGAAAAGATGTGCACCTCGAGCGACCTGAGCGAATCGTAAGTAAAACATTGATACATAGAAATCATCATTAATACACCTGATGAAGCAACCGTGACTGACTGTCGAGTATTATTCTGGGTATGAAAATGTGCAGGTGTATTTTTCGGTGAAAGAATTACACGCATGTGGACACAAACTGATGTAGAGAAGGGATATGAAATCAATACTGGGCGCGTGTCTCTTCAGCAACTTGCAAGCTATGTGGACTGCGGTGTGGTCGTGTGCCACCTAATGGAGAAAGAGTTTAACTCGACAACAATAAGGAAAAACATATTCTCAGCAAACGATGCAGGTGAGTATAGATAGAAGATAATGGAGTGGTTTATGGATCGAAACATATCGGAGCTTGACACAGGAAAGTGAAGTGGTTGCATGTCCATGGTTATATATTTTGCTTATTCTGGTGTATGTATCTCATCCTTTTGAACATTGCCTGATGCATCTTTTTTGTTTCACTTACAAAAACTGTTGAATGTGTTATTTTACTGTAGGTTTTCACCAGAATGTTGGATTGGTGACATAGTGGCTGAAAAATGTACCAGAAATTTGGTATTGTGATTAATGTTCATGTATGAACGTGGTTCGTATCCATTTACTGTAATACTACATTATTTTCTTGATTAAATGCAGTGTGTGGCACTGGTTGTTTTATCATTGATGGGTAGAATGTGGTCAGTTCTTGTATTTGGAATAGCAAAGTGTATTATTCATGGCTAGATTAACACCAACTGTGTGGTATAATAACACATAAAAAAGTATATTCAACTATAGCTAAATACAACCACACATTTGATGTACTGGTGTTGATCAACTAGTAACGGAAGACATATCACGTATTTCATTGATTCTACAGTGAACAGTGGTTTTAAAATACTTGATAAATACAACAACACACTTGATATCTGTGTTGGCGAGGATGCAGGCAAAAAATAGTGTGCAAGGTTCAGAATAACATGTAATGACAGTATGATTGACTATTTAACGTAATGGTAAACAACGCAGTCTAAAAAACACGAAGATAAATCTTGTTAATTCACCCAGGCAGGGAGGTAGGCAAGAGTGAGCTAATCACGATGATTCATTGGCGTCTTGCAATGAAATATTCTAACCAATTATCCGTGCATCTACAAGCAAGGACTGTGTTACTACATGCCTAATATGTATAAACATTTTTCATGGTAAAAACCGTAAAGCAAATAATAACTTAATCATACCACACTATGTTGTCATTACTGGACCAAGTTAATATTTGGATGCAATCAAAACATAGAGACTTGGATATTCTGTTCTGTCTTTGGACCGTGTGTTTTGACGTTATGTCGAGTATTAGTGCGGATGTAATATTCTCTTAAATTGCGTGATGCACCAACACATCGATGAGGTCGAACGTGTTAGCTAGCTATAATATTAATTCGATTTTATGTAATTTGATGGGATAAATTATGCTGGGTTTTTGAAGTTGTACGGTGTTGACTTTAATTGGTATTGTACTTCATAATTGGTAATTGAAAATCTATTGTGTTGCAAACCTAGAGAATTTCAGTCAATATTACAATGTTTTTTGTTCATTATAGTTTGTGTTCAAATAATAATGTCCATCAAAATGACCTAAAAAATATATGTCACGGATGTATTATTATAGTAAATGAAGAAGTAACACTTCATATGAACAAAAATTAAACGTATATAATAGAACATTAAACTACTCCCTCCAAAAAATTAGGCTATATAAAATGCATGAATTCTAGTTTAAAAGAGAGCAATGGGCATTCCAAATAATAAAAATCTTCTGCGTAGCTAACAACGAGTTTTTATCAAGAATTTATATGATTTATATGAAAGGTTTATCACATACACACAGCTCGAGACTCGGTCAATACATTGGGTATTCACACAACCTTATCACACCAGTCATATTAGACATTATAGGTCTGTATAGGGTGGCCATTTACCTTTTACAGACCAGCCCATCCTATGAAATAAAATAAAAAAAGGGAATTGTGGTAACATAACAAATATTAGCCATGCGAATCATCCACGTATGCAGCACAACCAATTAAAAAGAAAAATGTGTGTCTACCTATTAGACACTCATATACACATGATCCTTTGTACAATACCCCAATATATATCCCAAAAGCAAGAGTCAATATTAGACATGACCATCTTACAATTGCCCGCCCAGCATCAATAGCTCAAAGATTTCGATAAATACCACCTGAATTACTAATCTTGTTTCCACTAAAGGATGATATACTTCGTTTACCAGGCTTCCCAACAGCCTAACTCCCTTAATCCCCCGAAGCACATACGACCACTATCGACACAAGTCAGCGGGACTGGTTCCCAGATGAAATCATGTCTGAGATAATTTCACGACTCCCTCCCAAGCCTGATAGAATGGGCCCGAAGCTGATACAGGTGTATAGGCGAAGGGCGAAGATATCGACATGATTGTGTTAGATTCTTCTTAATTGCTATAGCATCATTTAAGGCATAATTACATGATTAGTATTTTTAGTAAGGATTTTATTCAGTGTTTACCTTTTATTTAGTACTCTATTTTTGGTATTTGGATTAAGGTTTTGTTCATGGGCCTTTTTGGATTATATAGCTGATATGTTTTGCCCTTTGGGGATTTTTATGAAGAAATATTATTATTAGCAGCCATAAAGGTTTGTGGCAGAGATCTCTGTGTGGTCCTCTATTAAGGAAGAGTGTTTGTGTTGTGTTATCCCTATTAACTCAGTGTTCAGTCGTATCAATTGGTCCGACCTACCGACCTCTTTCTCGATGACGACTACACGTGCTAAGTTAGACAAAGAGCGTCTCGAATCAATGGAGAAGACACTGGGTGAATTCTAGGATGCCCTGGCAACTTCCATCACTGAATCAGGGGTAAAATTCGAACGTCTTGAATCTCTAATCGCCACGGTGATCAATTAACTCGAAGCTACGAGGCCTACCTCACAGGGGGCTGTTGCCCCAGCCCAACCCCAGGTGGTTATTACACCATCACTTGGGGTGGAATCCTCCACTGGATCACAACAGCCCATCTTGGGTAACCCACCACAGGCCATCCCTCCAGGTTATATTCCGGTTCGACCAGGATAGAAAGTGGACCTCCCTGTTTTTTATGGTTCGGAACCTATTGCATGGCTCGCTCAGGCTGAGCAATTCTTTTTGGTCCACAAAACCCCACCCAACGAACGAGTTCAATTCGCACTTATTGGTATGACTGGACGTGCGATGTTTTGGGCACAATGGGTCCTTCTTCACGATCCCCATATCACCTAGGAACGCTATTCGACAGACCTCATCGAGCATTTCGGGGATGCATCAACCAAAAATGCCTATGAAGCAATGCACGGTACTCGCCAGACAGGTTCCTTGGAGGATTATCTAGCGCTGTTTGAGGAGTGAGTCGCACTCCTACCCAATTTACCATCAGATCAATACTTGGGTATGTTCCTTGGGGGCCTGAAGCCTTCACTCCGTGACCGCATCACCGAACCTGAACCGGTTGATGTGTATTTAGCCATCAGAGCAGCTCAACATCTCAACAAGTCATCTGGGCAATCTTACTCATCACAACGACCACCATATCAATCAGGGGGATACAACCGGCCACCACTGCCCACTTTTCGAGGGGGCCATCAAGCAGCAGACCCATCCCAATCATCCACACTAGTCACCAGAATCACTCAGCCCAACACTAGTAACTCGGGATCCTCGGGGATTTGACCCAACAGAAACACCAAGCACTTGACGGCTGAGGAGGCACATGATTATCGTGCTAAGGGTAAGTGTTATCGATGCGGCCAAACCTATGGGCCATTGCATAAATGTGCTGCTCGACACCTGAGTGTGTTGATTGCTCCCTTTGATGACGAACCCAATGATATGCTAAGCACCATTGAGTCCAATGATGGTGAGGAGTCTACTCTACAAGAAGAGACCGAGTGCACAATTATCGAGCTATCTAAATTATCTTCCAATGGTTTCGATGGCTCTAAGAAGATGAAGTTATTTGGGTCCGTGGGTCAGCAGTGCTTACTCACAATGATTGACAGTGGGGCAAGTCATTGTTTTTTGTCAGACTGGTTTGCTCACATATTGGAACTACATATTGATTAGGCAGCTGAGTTTCAGGTGATCTTAGGCGACGGAACAAAAGTTATGATGCATGGGACACGTAAAGCGGTACCTCTTACTCTTGCTAATCATATATTCTTCATTGATTGTTACATGTTTCCCCTGAGTGGCGTGGATATAATTCTGGGAGTCTCTTGGCTTTCTATGTTGGGTGATGTTATGGCTAATTGGGCCACATTAACTATGGAGTTTGCCATAGGTGGGGCAACTATTAAATTGCAGGGGGATCCATCACTCACGCGGAAAGCTTGTTTACAGGCCGACCTAAACTCCTTGGAGGTTGAAGTTGAGGTATTTTTATTGTGCAATGTTACAGGGTCATCTGCTTCACGTTCATTGACTTCTGCCCAACAAAATGAGTTGGACCATCTCTTGCCTAAGTTTTCGGGTATAACTGAGCAGCCTGCGGGGCTACCACCTAGTCGCCCTTGTGACCATAGAATCATACTAGCTTCGGGTACTTCTCCAGTTTCGGTCTGCCCTTATACGCTCAATCATTCACAGAAGGTTGAGATGGAGAAACTAGTCCCAGAAATACTGGCAGCAGGGATTATACAGCCTAGCACTAGTCCTTACTCCAGTCCGATCTTACTTGTTCTAAAGAAAGATGGTTCATGGAGATTTTGTGTTGATTATAGGGCCCTAAATAAAGTTATTGTGCCCGACAAATTTCCAATTCCAGTCATCTAGGAGTTGTTGGATGAATTACACGGGGCCCGTTATTTCACTAAATTAGATCTTCGTGTGGGTACCATCAGATTCGGGTGGCACCCGAGGACGTGCCCAAGACAGCATTTAGGATGCACTCAGGGCACTATGAATTTCTAGTTATGCCATTTGGGTTAAAAAAATGCACCAGCGACCTTTCAAAGCCTAATGAATGATGTCTTTCATCCTTGGTTGCATAGATTTATGTTGGTATTTTTCGACGACATACAATTTACAGCCAACGTGGAAGAGCCACTGTTCACACCTACATCAAGTCTTCCAGACGCTGAACAAGCATTCTTTGATAATTAACCCAAAGAAATGTGTGATGGGCAACTCACATGTTGAATATTTGGGTCACATAGTCTCGGTCAACGGTGTTCAGATGGATCCTGGAAAAGTTGAAGCTGTGGTGCAGTGGCCAACACCGGCTTCTCCTAAGGCCTTGCGGGGTTTTTTGGGACTTACAGGTTACTATCGCAGATTTATTCGGGACTATGGCAAGATTGTAGGTCCCCTAACAACCTTACTCAAAACAGATAAGTTGCCTTCTTGGAAGTGGACACCTGAAGCCGATACATCATTCAATGTATTGAAGGTGGCCCTTACTTCAGCCCCAGTTCTCCGAATGCCAAATTTTACGCAGGAATTTATTATTGAATGTGATGCTTCTGGGCGAGGTTTGGGGGCTGTCTTGATGCAGAACAAACAGCCGGTAGCTTACTTCAGCAAGCTTCTTACGGGCCATTTACTCTCTCGTTCAGCTTACAAGAGAGAGCTCATGGCCTTAGTCCATGCAGTTCAACATTAGCATCCATATTTGTTGGGGCGTCGGTTTATAGTTCACACGGACCAGAGAAGTTTAAAGCACCGTTTAACACAACCTTTGACAACACCAGTTTAGCAACATTGGGTGGCTAAACTCCTTGGCTATGATTTTCAGATTGTGTACAAGGAGGGGGTCAATAACAAGGCGGCAGATGCCCTATCTTGACAAGATGAGGAGGTGACCTTGGCGGCTGTTTCTACGCCGCATTGGCTGGACTGGGAAGCCTTGCAAATGGCTGTTAGAAATGATTATGAGTTGTTCCGCATAATTGAGGATCTAGTTGCGGGCTGCACCGCTCTGAAACACTATACATGGTCGCATGACACACTTTTCTACAAAGGCAGATTGGTTATTCCGCGTACCTCCCCGTGGGTCCCTAAATTCTTGGCTGTGTTCCACTCCACCCCTAGTGGAGGTCATTCTGGTGCGCTAAAAACTTACTGGAGAAGGCTGTGATGAACTATATAGCTGGATGTGATGTGTGTCAGCGTAATAAATATGAGACTAAGTCCCAGGCAGGGCTGATCAACCCGCTGCCAATTCCTACATGAATCTGGGAAGATATAAGCATGGATTTTATCATGGGCTTACTCATTTAGGAGGTCTTGATTGTATATTGGTGGTAATTGATCGATATTCGAAATATGGTCATTTTATGGGGCTGAAGAGACCATTCACGGCCCGAACAGTAGCTGAGGTTTTCATTAAAGAAGTGGTAAGGTTACATGGTGTTCTGGTTTCCATCGTTTCCGATAGGGACCCAGTTTTCTTAAGTTCCTTTTGGAAGGAATTGTTTAGCTCCATGGGGACAACGTTACAAATGAGTTCTTCGTACCATCCGGAGACGGATGGCCAATCTAAAGTCCTAAATCAATGTGTGGAAACTTATCTTCAATGTTTTACCTCTGAAAGTCCGAAACAATGGGGGAAATAGCTGGCGTGGGCCGAATTTTGCTACAACACGGGTTACCATTCAGAAACAGGTACGACCCCATTTGAGGCCATGTATAGCCAGCCACCACCGATCATTGCTCCTTTTCTGCCTGGTGAAATTCAGGTGCATGTGTTAGCGAATGATCGTCTTGATCGTGATAACATTTTGAGGACTCTTCGATTCCAATTGCAACGAGCATAGCCGCGGATGATTCGAGTAGGTAACAAACATGGGCGACCTCTTGAATTTCAGGTTGGTGATTCTGTCTATTTGAAGTTCCAACCATATCGCCAACAATCTTTGTTTCCGGTGGGCAATGCCAAATTAGCATCGTGGTTCTTTGGGCCATTTACCATTATTGAACAGGTTGGTCCTGCGGCGTATCGGCTGCAACTACCACTGGAGTCCCGTATTCATCCAGTATTCCATGTTTCATTGTTGAAGAAGGCAATATGCGCTACTGTCTCGTCTTCCAACCTGCCCGAGGACTTACTGGCTGTCGAGCCTCCAATCTTTCCAAAATGTGTTTTGGAGCGACGTTTTGTGCAGCGAGATGGGGATAACATTGGTCAGGTTTTAGTGCAATGGAAGGGCTTGGGTATTGATGGGCCAACTTGGATGGACGTGGCAGACATGTTGGGGTAATTTCCAGACTTCAGCCTTGAGGTCAAGGCTATTTTGACGGGGGAGGCAATTGATAGAACGGGCCCAAAGCCGATACAAGTGTATAGGCGAATGGCGAAGATGTCGACATGATTGTGTCGGATTCTTCTTAATTGTTATAACATAATTTCAGGCATAATTACATGATTAGTATTTTTAGTAAGGATTTTATTCAGTGTTTTCCTTTTATTTAGTACTCTATTTTTGATATTTGGATTAAGGCTTTGTTCATGGGCCTTTTTGGATTATATAGCTGATATGTTTTTCCCTGGGGGATTTTTATGAAGAAATATTATTATTAGTAGTTGTAAAGGTTTGTGGCAGAGATCTTTCTATGCTCCTCTATTGAGGAAGAGTGTGTGTGTTTTGTTCTCCCTATTAACCTAGTGTTCAGTTGTATCAAAGCCACTAACCCATTTCAAGCTTGTTAACAAAGGCTGGCTTGCACTAATTGAAAATGATTTTTTTGTTCATGTGCAGCACCATGAACAAATGAAAGTTCAGAACATATTTAGGTTCATCATTCAGTCGGAATATGCCTTCTACACCTTGGGATATAGACTTCCGAAGGAGGGTGCGCAAAGAAATACCCGGATGGTGCTCCCGGACGACCCAAAAGAGTATGTGTTGGCGAGTTGCAACGGACTGATCCTCCTTAGCACAACCGATGATAATTTCTACATATGCAACCCAACCACAGGCGAGGTTGGTGTCATACCCCATGCATTCATTCAATTTCCCCCAGATACGACACATGCAGCCGTATTCTATGGAATGGGTTATGCTCCGGGCACGAAAGAGTATAAGATACTGAGAGGTGCATTGTTCAACTCTGATGAATTCATTTCAGAGGTGAAGTTGTACTCAACTAACTCTAATTCCTGGAAATGCATGGATGGATTTTTGTACGATAATCCGATATCTGGTCCTGGTATCTTTGTTGGGGTTCACTCAATTGGCTTGTTTCATATAAGTTGCTACCTCGTTGCATTGCTTCTTTCTCGTGCATTGGTGAAAAATACGATGAGATTGCTCTTCCAGAGGAGATGCCAATATTCCCATAAACTTTTGGCGAGCTTGCCTGCGTTGACGAGGATAAGCTGTGTGTATTCTCAAGCATATGTTCATCGTGCGATGAGTATGAATTGTGGGTGTTGGAGACGTACAAAGACTGTTATTCATGGGTACGACTGCACTCCGGGCTATCCTCTATCCAATGAGGAAATAATTCTGGGTATTCAACCATTGCTGCTACTCAAGCGAGATGATTGAACCTTACTACTGAGGGTCGAACCATGGAGAAAATTTACTGAGTACGAGATGTAGTTGTACCAGGTCCATTATGGGAGGAGGAGTTGTGCACTGTATTTCTGTTCGTTCAGAGTTTGGCTTCACCTCGTACGCTGATAGATGCTTAGCGCGAAAGCTCAATACACTTGGTCAGTCTAAAAAAACTACAATGTACACTCTGTTGAGTGTTGCTAGTTTTTTTTTTTGCATTGGGGTGAAAAGTGTATCGATATGGTAGCATAGGTCATATGAACCTCTTGAATTATATGAATTATGTAGGATGTATTATATCTAGTTTGTCTTGAAGTGATTGGAAAAATTTTCTAGTTCTCACAGCTTGCAGTGGGCGTGTTTGTTGATGACTTTTGTGTGAATGTATGATAGGGCTTTTGTTGAATGAATGCAATATTAACTTTTGATGTTGTGAGAAATGTATAAGTATATATACCATCTGTTGATATGGGCATGCTTGTTATATACCATTTGTGCATCTGCATGAGATATTAACTTATAAAGATTACACAGTAGTAAATGATATGGGTGTTGGTGAGCGTTGGTTAACAGATGGTGCTAGTGAGTTGAGAAGAGATGGAGAAGCTAAAGGTACTGACAATAATTCATCAGTATAATACACTATTCTTAACTTTTACATAGTTTAATATACTATAAGTACAAACTGTGACCAACAAATTGAAGATTGGAATCCTGCCAATTTTTATGGTAAACACAAAAACCCAGAATATGCAAGTTGACACATTTCAGATAAATATATACTGCATGTGGAAATTATGGCAACGGATTATCTAATATACTAATTCATGTACTTCGAAAAAGTTTTTTTGATAGATGTGTGTGTAATCGGCTTCCATTGTATTTAATATGCCAAAAGATCATGTGCACTTCAAACCCAACGTATCCTATGATGGCTGTTTACATAGCTGTCTGCAAATATGGCCGTTACCCACAATATGACCATTGCACACACAACAACTGCTTTTCAATCCCTACTCTCAATCTATATATACTCAACATGGTTATTCTATCCAAACCCACACTCAAACCAACAACACCATCCAAGCAGACCATATATGTGAGTAATACAGTCAATAATATCCCCAACCCATTTTTCCCATGTCGACAACTAGCAACACCAACATCACTCAAGCATATCCAAGGTATTAAAGAGCATCATGCCAAAAATGCGGACGACAAACATTTATTTTCTTGAGTGAAACGAACAACAAGCCCGGTACGCTCTATTATCACTGCCAAAAACATGCATTCTCGCATTGGTGCATGCCGCTAGGATGGGAAGATGCGGGAATGACACTGATTAGGGGTGTGCAACGGTCGGTTCGGTAACCGAACCAAACCGAATTGTAATAACCGAAAACTAAACTGAAATCAGGTAGAACTAACCAAAACCGAACCGAATTTCTTTAAAACAAAACATAACCGAAATCGAATAATTCGGTTCAGTTTCAATTTTTACCGAATTTTATATTTTTTTTTTCTATAAAATATAAAATAACAAAAATATTTTTCCAATAAACCATAAATTACACAAACAGTTTGAATTTGTCAAAATAAGTGAATAACAATGCATAAATTACACAAACACTTTAAATTTGTCCAAATAAGTGAATAAAAATACAAATCTAGTCCATATTAAAAAAATATAGTTCAATTGCATCAAAACTTATGCTCCATTATCCAAGCATTAAATTATAAATATTATTTATTAAATATATATTAACATTTTTTTAAATATATAATTAATTCGGTTCGAATATCGGTTAACTGAAATAATTTCGGTAAATAATTGAACCGAACCGAATACTGAAATATTAGTAAAATGGTAACCGAAACCGAACTGAATATTATGGTAACCGAACCGAATTCACATTTCAGTTCGGTTTCAATTCGGTTTTCGGTTAATAACCGAATTATGCACACCCCTAACACTGATCAGACAAACATAGATGAAATACTGAGTGTCGATGTCATAAATGAACAAAGTGCAAGACTACATGTTCGCAAACCGAACGAGATAAAGTTGCATATTTTAGTCATGGGGAATTTGATGACTTTGTTTGCAATTGCAATTGTAATCACAGGAAAAAAAATTCTGGATGTGAAATGTAAGACAGTATCAATGTATTGCTATGTTGGGGTAATATGGTGAATCTGATTTGGTGGCTATATATGTTAATTATTTGAAGTATGAAGAAACATCAATGATAAACAAGTTTTCATATATATATATATATATATATATATACAAAAAAAAAAACAAGTGTAGCTTACATGTGGGACTAGTAATATACAGAAGACCTGCCATTACATAGACCACAAAAACAAGCTTCAAGAACTACTACAATGATAGGTGCGCAACCCAGACTACAAATGAGAATCCCATGATATATCCATGAAGCAGCTAGGAAGAACTACACATAGATTAACTACACAAATAATAAAATTATGATATGTGACCACTTACTTCTTGTTCTTGAATTCACCGTAGGATCTAATGCATGATTTCTTGGGATGACCATGCTACACCTTAAAGGCGGGAGTGAGTTTTTTTTGTGCCGCTCAGGTTGTTCGACGCAACTGCAGCATACTTTTCGGTCCCTGGAATGAGCTGTATGTAGTTCATGTAACATTTTTGGTATGTTAATATAAGAAAATACTTGTTCACATAGCTAGAGATCTTGGAGTCGTGTCACATAATAACTGCAGTTGCGTGACAGCATGGAAATCTGGATACTTACTAGCGTGAGCATGTTCGTTTTGTTAGATCGACAACAACAGACGGTGATGCATCGACTTCAAACATACAGGCAGAACGTTGGTGGATCTTCCATGATCGAGTCTCCTCATTTTGCTCATTCTATACTTTCTCCTTTTTGGGACAGAGTATAGTTGTCTATGTATCAATTTCAGATCTATGCTCGAAGTGGCATCGGCTGACCTCTACAATGATGTGTTCAATTTAATGATCAAACCGTGTCAGACACAGCCATTAGAAGCAAATTAAGGAGTTTAGCAACAATCATGTGGAAAATCTACCTGAGCGTATGTAATCAATATGTGGGTAATGGGCAGTACCCTGCCTTCCTTGATCCACATGTTAAATGATTCAACTGTGTTTGAAGTCATTTCACCGTACCACTTGATATCGGGCGAGTGTGCAACAACCCATTTCTCATACGAAAGGTCTGATAGCCATTCATCGGCAAGACGGCCACCAATTTCTCTAAGAATGTGAATTCTCTCATTAAAGATGGAAATACTTGGCGCACATGCACATTCCTTGAATAGCTCTGTGATCCTAGGGCGATTGAATTTATTTCGGCGACCAACAAAATGACCTCTCAGATTCCCAAGCAAATGGTAAAGGCAAAAGAAAAGGCGAGGTCGTTCAAAAATCTCCTGAAATGTAGCCATTAGACCTAGATTTCTATCAGAAATATATATGATTTCCTCACTGTGTGTAATGACGTGGCGTAACTTGGTCAGGAACCATGCCCAATTACTAGTGTTTTCAGCAGAAACAACTGCAAATGCAACCGGATCAGCCCTGCAAATCGAAAAAAATGAACATTAGATACAAGGGTTGGCAAATGCATATGGAATATGCTGCATGTGTCTTTAGAATTTTGGAAGACCAAAATCACCATTATTGTCGTCCTTGGCTATTGCTCTAGGCAGCACAACTCGTGCCCTACCCTGCATGAATGTACCATCCAAGAAAAGCATGGGACGACATCTTTTAAACCCCTCTATACATGCTTTAAACGCAATGAAAACACGATGGAAAATACTAGTTTGTTCGTGTATCTCGATGTCTGCGGTACTACCTGGGATATGAAATGTAAACATTCATTATCAGATGTAATAAAAAAATGTTTTATCTGAAACGTCATATATATTATTATATCTATAAAATACAGTAAATACAATAGTTGTATTCATGTCACATTCAATTAGTTGAAACTGAGGTATGAGTATACTTGCAGTTTCAGCAGCAGCCAGCTTATTTATTTCATTAGTACAATACAATTATAGACTTTTAGCAATTATGGTTAATGATATATCTTACTAAGGCACTATAAGAGCACAACAATGTTTTCTGGATCAACTCACAATTTCTGGATTTTTACGAACTTGCTCGTCTTTTGCCGATTTTGCTCGTTTTCACTACAAAACGCAACTTTCTAGCCAAAAAGGGTTAAATGTACAAAGTATAGCATTTTAGGGTCAAATATGAACATAAGCACATCAAAACCATAGAGAAATAGATGCAAAAAAATGCAATTATGACCCTAATCATACCCCCAAAATAGATTGTTGCTCTTCCTCGAGCAACGAAGCGATAAGATAGGGGAATAATTGTATCGATGAAGCATCAAACACAAGTCAAATGTCATGAAAGTATCAATCAATGTCAAGCAAGTGTAGCATGCAACCTCATCTAATCAACCATCAACAATGAATCAATAAGCAAGATATCAAATCAATGAGTCAAGATCCTCACAAGATAACTGTTTAGCTCACCCCTCAAGTGTATAGGCTCACTCAAACATCACACCACATACACATACTACCATAAGTTTGGCTCAAGTCTACATTCTCCACCACTTGAAATGACAAATCATTCACACATCAATGAGGACTTTCATAAGGTTGTAGTATTGGCTCTTTGGTAGGGAAGGAACATATGGGCAAAAGTGACTAAGTATGATTAGTAAAGCATAGAAGGAATCAAAGTAGAGATCATTCACCTCTTCATGCAATTGTACACATGCTCTTCATGCTCTTTCAAATTCAACTTTCAAAGAATTAATCTTCCCTTTTTACAAGTTGTGATCATACTCACACAAGAGTCAAACTTGACCAAATTTTACAAAAAGTCAACATTTTTCTCATGCTTGCTAGCACTTGCTTTTGAACCTTCTTTTCTCAATCCATGCATACTTGAATTTCTTTCAACATTGGCTACCAATTTCTTCATCAAATCACCAATCTTCCTTCCTTCTTTTCACTCTACTAATCATAGGGACAAGAGAGTTCCAAAAAGGAAGGAAAATGACTTAAAGTGTGGTTAGCCAATGGAAAGGATAATAGGCACAAAATGGTGAGCAAAGGATATCAATATCATTGGTAGGCTCATATGGCAAAATAGCTCAATATATATCAAAGAAAATGCCTCAAATTATGTCTTGTGAAATCTTCATCTAATGTAGCCTCAAATAAGACCAAAGCCAAGTTCTAGAGTAACATGTATGTGTGTGGAGCTCACATCAAAGAATATCATCCGTTCAAGATTGAAACGGGCATCAATAGCTCAAAACTCACGAGTAATGGTTGATCAAGACTCATATCATATCAACATGCCCATATCATCAAAGTATCAAGCATCATAAAATCAGTCACAACTAGACAAGACATGAATCAAGTAATAAGTCCACTACATCTAACATGAACTATCAACATCATTCACACAATCATAAGCATATCTCATGCCACACTACTCTAAACTAGCAACAATAAGGCAAAAATCACAAGCAAAAACAAGGCACATGATAAGCATATGGTCACAAGACAAAAGAAAGCACTAAAAATCAACATAAGCATAGCATTGCAATAAGATTTGTTAAATGAACACACCCCCCAAACTTTTTAGGACCACGGGTCTAAAAAGTTTGGCAAAGAGTGAAGAAAAGATCATGCAATGCACCAATCAAAGCACAATACAACAAGAATCCACACTTAAGCTCAAATAGCGATCTAAAATCAATCAAACTAAACCTAAGAATGGAAGCACATATAGAGATAAGTGTAAAGACATACCTTGAGTTGGGATTAAGAATAGGTGAGTGATTTGCCACTTACATGAAAATGTCCTTCTTGGCCAAGTGAGAAGAAAAATCTCCTCATCACACCTTTCTAGAGCTCACAAATCAGATCAATTATCCTTGTAAATCAACAATTTTGAAGATCGAACACACCTCCCAAACTTTTTCGGATCGTAATCCTAAAAGTTTGGAAAAGAGTGATGAAAATAGGATTTGCAATAAATCAATGAATCAATAAAGGCATATATAAGCTCAACACTTGTTTTGGTGTTGCCGAGATTCAAGCATATTCAAGTAAATAAACAACAACAAACCCAAAAAAGTGATGAACAAACAAAGCATATATGCACAACTCAACCAAGGAACAACAATATGTACCACGAGGCAACTCCCCCAAACTAGGATCAATCATAAGCACCAACCAAGGTAAGAAAATACACTAATTCATGTAAAGCAAATCAAAACAAATAAAGTTAACTAAACTACAAAGCAAACCTAATAAGCAAAAAAAAAAAACTTTTAGGATGGGTTGCCTCCCATCTAGCGCTTGGATTTAACGTCCCCTAGCCGGATGACACCAATGTTAGCTAAATGGCCAATGATATATTTCTTTCTTGCCATCAAACAACAATCTCATAGCTATATAGTCAAGGAAACAAGTAGGATTTCTATCCCATACCCCCACTTTCCTTTTCATTTTATACTTGTACGCACATGCATTTTCTTCTTCACTTCTTCTCAACATACCATTCCACCTCATTTCCTACTATCAAAATTGTTCAAGAAGATTCTTAATTCAATCTTATTATCAATCAAATCAAGAGGCAAGACAAATTCACAATGAACAACATTATCAATTAAAGCATAAGTAGAAGACTCTAAGGGTTTAGAAATGCTCATATCTCCTTGAAGCTCATCTTCCACTTCTTTTTGTTATTCTTCTTCAATTAAGCTCAAGTCCATGAGTGGACATTTATCTACCTCTTCTTGTTCTTTCTCCATTTTTCCTCTTGAATCTTCTTTTTCCTTCTCCTTCACTTCTTGTTCTTGATTCCTATCAAATCTAGCAAAAGAAGTAGAATCATAAATTTCAACATTAAGAGATTTAGTACGAATAGTGAAAGAAGAAGGGGTATAAGATCCTTTGTCATTGTAGTTCAAGATTATCTTGAAATCTTCCTCATTTAATCTTTATTCTGTTCAAGAAATCTGTCAATTAGATTATATATGTCTTCTTTCGGTTCATCTTCCTCTTTCTCTTCTTTTTCTACTTCTTCTTCCTTAAACATGTGGGAAGGAGAAGGATAGGAATATGGACATGGATAGTGAGAGGAATAAGAATAGGGATTTTGGTATGGGTGGTGGTAGGATTGTTGAGGTGGTGGTTGATATGGAGATGGAAAATATGGATGAGGTTGATATGTGTATGGTTGAGGAGGGTATGTGTATTGTGGAGAATACGAGTATTGGTTGTATTCGCCCATCTTCAAGTAAGTTCACTCCTACAAAAATAAGCAAGTATCAACACTCACCAAGAATAGTCAAATACAAACAAAGAAACAAAATAAAGAAAAGAAATGTAAACAAACATCAACTAGCTTGACAAAGAGACCGTTTCCCCGGCAACGGCGCCAAAAACTTATTTTGGAGTTGCCGGAATTCATGGGAAACAAACAAACAATAAACAAACAAAGAATCAAAGAAACAAAAATGTAAACAAAAAACACCAACTTAACAACGAAATCATTTCCCCGGCAATGGCGCTAAAAACTTGTTTGCCAAAATTGTGTATGATTTCCACTCAAGTGTACATGGTCGTTGTTATCATGGCAAGTTAACCAAGTTAAATATCGAACACAGAGAAATGATGCGATATCAAACAAGTATTGAATGTCTACAAAGGTTGATAGCTAGGAAAGCAAGAAAAGATCATGTTTTCTATCTACTAAATCAACAAGAAATAGTAAAGCTAACTATCACCTCAAGGAAGTAAGCAAAAGTGGTGTGTGTGCATGGAAGTAATCCTACTATGGTTCCTCTAGTTTCCTATCTTTCCTAGCACAAGCTAAGGGCTCTATTGGATGTCAAGATCTCTCTACAACTTCCAACACTCAAATTAAGAGGTCTAAGCTAATATGCAATTCTCATTGGTCATACAAGCCAAACATCAAACACTTGGTATGCATAAAGTTCTTATAGCTCAATTCTCACTTCATTGCTAAAACATATAAGCCATACAATCCAATTAAACATCTCAAGCATTCATACAGGTCATTAATAAGAGAACTAATTCAACAAGATCACTAATTCATGCATAGGATTAACAGGAGAGTAAATTCACCATAGTATTCATACAACCATGCAACAAGGATATTAGCCCATGGCTAATTGGAAATGAAAATCAACAATTAAGCTATAGACAAACATGATTAACACTAATATGAATTGAAATACAAGAAATCTTATCAATTGTTGGAGAATTGAAAGACAATCATCAAACCTTCAAAATGCTATCTCCTAATCCGGAATACAAAATGAGAAATTGAACCGTACAATCGTAGCTTGAATCTAGACTAAACTAATGGAACAAACGGATTAAAGATCCAATGGTTGGATCAAAAGTTATGGAAGAAAGAAGATTGAATCTAACTAAGAACCCACTAAGTAACTACCTAATTCCCTCTCTAAACTAATCTAAGAACTAACTAATGAATAATCCCCCTTTGAGAATCTGATCCTTGAGTATTTATAGTGCCCACAATGCTTAGTCCAAAGTGTCCTTCATTAAAACACGCGAAAAGACAAAAATGCCCCTGAAAATCCAAATTTCGCAAAGCCGCACGGTCCTACCCTTGTGGCCGAACGAACCAATTCGTGGGCACATTCGTGCGGCTCCGCCTCGAACGAACCAGAGCCCTTCGCACGAACTGCTTCTTGTGGTCGCACGAACCCGGCTTGATGGCGCAAAGCAGCACTGTCCTACCCTTAACTTCTTGTTTTCTTCATATCTTGAGTTCTAGAGTTTCGATTGACTCGATTCTTTTTCCGTTGCGACCCTCTCTTCGAACTCTTTAACATGGTATATAATTTGCCTCCATTGGATCAACTCGCAATTTCTAGATTTTTACGAACTTGATCGTCTTTTGCCGATTTTGCTCGTTTTCACTACAAAACACAACTTTCTAACAAAAAATGGTTAAATGCACAAAGTATAGCATTTTAGGGTCAAATATGAACATAAGCACATAAAAAACATAGAGAAATGGATGCAAAAAGATGCAATTATGACCCTAATCAGGCTTCTAAGATTTGTTTTATTATGTTAGGCTTAATTTAATTTGTTTGGGCTTTTAAGGGGTAATTTAATTTATTAGGCATTTTGAGACCCAATTTAATTTAATTGACTTTAATGATCCAATTTGATTTATCGGGCTTTAGAGGTCCGATTTAACTTATTGGGCTTTAGAGACTCAATTTAATTTATTGGACTTTAGAGGTCCGATTTGTTTTTATTGGGCATTAGAAGCCCAATTTAATTTATTGGACTTTAGAGGTCCA
The DNA here is from genome assembly GCA_026898435.1 of Prunella vulgaris. NCBI lineage: Eukaryota > Viridiplantae > Streptophyta > Magnoliopsida > Lamiales > Lamiaceae > Prunella > Prunella vulgaris. Next base: position 23,978 of record JAPKLY010000692.1, read on the forward strand.
ATTTGATTTATTGGGCTTTAGAGACCCAATTTAATTTATTAGACTTTAGAGGTCCAATTTGATTTATTGGGCTCTAGAGGCCTAATTCGGTTTATTGGACTTTAGAGGTCCTATTTAATTTAGTGGGCTTTAGAAGCCCAATTCAATTTATTGGGGTTTAGAGACCTGATTTGATTTATTGGGCTTTAGAGACCTTGATTTATTGGACTTTAGAGGTCCGATTTAATTTATTATTTTAGGAATCGAATTAACCTAAATTCCCAATAATAAATTTACTCGATATTTTAACACAATTTTTCTCGTGTTATTTTATTCGACAATAAATTTTATTTGTCTACAATAACATATGTTGTCATAACATGTGCCCTTCATCCAAATATATCATGTTTAATGAAATAATTAGACAGTGGTGGATTAAGCACACTAAAAATGGGAGCAAATATAGCAAAAATTTATGGAATTAGTATTCTACCTAAAAAAGGGAGCAAATATAGCAAATATTGACCACATAAAATTAAATATAATTAACTACATTTTGGATTACTGCACAAAAGATTCGTGATTTGAGACCCAACATGATAGTACATTTTCACTGTGTATATAGGCTACGTTTTATAGAATTATTCACACCCTGTATTCTTGGTCATTGTTTTCAAAATCATATATACATTCCTGTAGTATACTAAAATAATTTCTTTCCCAAAATATTTACTAGGGGTGGGCGTTCGGTCGGTTCAGTCAGTTTTAGACTATTTTTTAACCGAACCGAAATAACCGAATTTTATAATTCAGAAACCAAAACTGAAACCAAACCAAAATTTTTGAAAACCAAAATAATCGAAACCGAAATAACAGAAATATATTTTGATTAATTCGGTTAAAACCGAATTTTTAAATATATTTCATAATTTATGTATAATCTAATTTTTCAAATATTTTTCTAAATATATTTCATCATTTTATGTATGAATTCTCTCTTTCCTTAAATGAAACAGGAATTTTGAAAGGAAAGTTAATAAATGTTATTAAAATAAGAGTTAATTACACCTGAGTGTTTAGTAACAATCCTTAATCTCATTGAGGTGTAACTATATTTTATAATTAAGGACAGGTGCATTTTTACTAATAATAAGGCATTAAATTTCTATATATTACCAAACTGCCACTCTATAAAAAATATCTACCATATCTTCCAAAATCTCGTTTCTCTCTCATACTTTCCTATCCTCTCTCTCTCCTCTCCCTCTCAGACTCTCCTCTCTCTCTCCTTTATCTCAGACTCTCCTCTCTCTCTCCTTTCTCTCAGACTCTCCTCTCTCTCTCTCTCTCTATATATATATATATATTCTCGGCGGTGAACGGTAGGCTTCCGCCGTCACGACAAGGCCAGCCACCGCAAGATCGCCGGCGGCGACGGCCAGCCACCGTAGCACATGGGTAATCGTGTCTGTCTCCTCTGTCGTTCATAGATCTGCGTGCGCCTCCGCCGTCACAATAAAGCCTGTGGCTTTGGGGGGCCACAAGGCCAGCCACCGCAAGGCCGCGGTGACGGCCTGCCACCGCAAGCTTCCTCAATTCACTCTCTCATAGCTTCTCTCTCATAACTTCTTCAATTCACTAGCTATCTCTCTCATATATTCACTCTCTCTCATAGCTTCTCTCTCTTCTTTTTCAAAAATATCACACAATCTCTCTCTATCTCGCTATTTGTTTGCTCAAAATGTGTCCACACGCAAGTGTACGTGATCGCTATATTGTCATGGCAAGTTGACCAAGTTTAGTATTTATTGAACACAGGGAGACGGGGTCTTGTAAGGAAAATTGTTGTTTCATTTGGAAAGCAAACAAAGCAATAAAGTGGAAAGGTATCTAATGTCTACTAATGCGTCAAAGAAGTAAACTACCTGTCACCTTGGGTTGCAAAGTGAGCAAATGTGAGAGATATGTGCTAGTGTACTATCCTATGTTTCACATGGTGAGGTATCACTTTATCATGCAATGAGATATTGTACAATCAATTGGCTAGCCACTCTAACATGCACAAGGTCTTCCTAGATACACATTAAAGACTCTAATTGTTCTTCCAATTCTCTAAGGATAATTCTCACTATCTTAGCAATTTTATCAAACACTTAGCATGCATTGGCCTAATTACAAGAAGATTTTGGAAAATAGCCCTACTCTCGTATGAGACTAACTCCCTAATGGCCCATATGATCAACTACACATGCTAAGCATTCATACAATCCATCAATGTAGAGAATTGATCATACAACATCTCATAGCATTCAAAAGATCAACATGATCACCACATTACTCCATAGGAATCATACACCAACACATGAAGGTATTAGCCCATGGCTAATTTGGTAAACAAAAGAACAATTAAGCTAGTAACAATCATCATCATACAAGAAATGTAAAGAGATTACCTATTACAATGAGAATTGAAAAGATACTAGTTATCTCTAAAATGCTAGAAAATGATCCGGCAAATGAAATTGAAATTCAATCCGTAGAAACGTGGCTCTAGCTAAGACGAGAATGCAGGAATAAACGGATCAACGATCCAAGCGGTAGATCAAAAGTTATCGACAAAATCGTAAGAAGTAATCTTAAAAACCCAACTAGTAACTACCTCTCTCTCTAATGTAATCTAAGAACTTGAATTATGATTTGAAACTAAACTAGATTGCCTTGAGAATCTAATCCTTGGAATATTTATAGTGCCCACAATGCTTAGGCCAAAATGCCCTTCATTAAACGCACAAAAAGACGAAACAGCCTCGAAATTGGGCCTGTCCGGGCCTTAGCACGAATGCTCCATGGTGGCCAAACGAACCGGACTCGTGCGAGCTCCTCCTTGCGTTCGTTCGGTCCTTCATCGCACGAACCAGAGACCTATCGCATAAATCCGGGCTTGTGGTCGCACGAGCCCGGCTTCGACTCGTCCGATCGATCCTCGACTTCCTCGTTTTCTTCATATCTTGAGTTCTAGAGCTCCGATTGACTCGATTCTTTTTCCGTTGCGATCCTCTCTTCGAAACCTTCGACATGGTATATCATTTGCTCCCATTAGATCAACTCAAAATTTCTGGACTTTTACGAACTTGCTCGTCTCTTGCCGATTTTGTTCATTTTCACTACAAAACATATCTTTCTAGCCAAAAAGGGTTAAATCCACAAAGTATCACATTTTAGGGTCAAATATGAACATAAGAACATCAAAACCATATAGAAATTAATGCAAAAACATGCAATTATGACCCTAATCACTATTGAAGAAATTGAAGCCTAGAAATTGGATACTTATGAATGCAGTCTCTTGTAATTGTCGGTGGACGCGGTGATTGTGGGGAGGTGCACCGGCGAAATGGTGGTTGGGGGTGGCAATTTGGGGGTTTCTATGATGGGGCCGTACATGGTTCCTGTAATTGTCAGGGAGGCGGTGGTTGTGGGGAGGTGCGCCGGCGACATGGTGGTTGGGTGTGGCAATTTGGTGGTACACGAAAAGGCCACAAGCTCTTGGAGGGCCACAAGGCTAGCCACCGCAAGGCTGGCGGCAGCGACTGCCAGCCACCGTCGTGCCTGGGTGGTCGCGTCTGCCCTCCTCTGCCGCTGCCATGGATCTACGTGCGCCACTGCCGTGAAGAGGAGTCCGCTGTCATGGATTTATACTTAAGCCGTGGATTGCATAATTTTACAGCCTAATCTATGATATTTTTCTGCATTTTCTCTCTCCTCATTCTTGTGTATAGTTTATTCTTTGTTCGTACGTTCTGTTTCCTTGATCATTTGCGTTCATTGAAAATTTCATTCTCGATGTTCTTTCTTAGATTATGGTAATGGGTTTCATCATTTTAAAGATTCAAAAGCAGATTTCTCAGTTTTGAAAAATGAAAACTATTAAGATGCTTTCGCACCCCAGCGTCGGTAGGGACCCAGAGAGCTGCCTTCGCTTTTGGCCTTCCTTCGTAGATCTGGATGAATCTCGTGTCTCTCAGTTTGTGGAGGGGGAATTATTTAAATTTAGTTTTCATACTCTGATTTCCTATCTAACAATCACCAAATATAATGGGATTTGTGTAAAAATAATTACCACTGAACTTATAGTATGAAGGTACATTGATAAATACTATGGTACAATCATAGAAGGTTTGGTTCATTCATTTGTTCACCGGAAAAGGTGCTTGTCGGACTAAAAAAAAAGTGAAATGTAATTTACCAATTATGATGTGAATGCTACAGTAACATGTCAGTTGTGAACAGTGCAAGCAGTCACATCAACACTATAAAAAATATTATATATATTACAATCATATATGCTGATAGTACAATCATATAAGCAAAAGTACACTAATTAACTCGTTAGTACAATCGCGGGATTAAAGTAAAATACTAGAATGACAATTCTGTAAATAAAATGAACTTTTTCAAAATTTTGCACCTACTTGAAATTGAAAAAAGTAGCAGCACTCCTTTGAGGTTTTCATTAGTTAAAAGCACTAGAATGTTATTGACCCTTAAAATAACTCAAATACATTATTTATATAATATAAATATAATATATATTATATAATATATATAATATTTTGGTAATTTTGTTTTTTCAGTTTTTACAGATTAATAACCGAACTAAATCGAAAAATTTCGATTATTGAAATTTTAAACCGAACCAAAATTTTAAACCTAATTAACCGAACCAAATTAACAGAAATATTTTGATTCGATTCGGAAACTCAGTTTTTCGATTTTTTGCCCACCCATAATATTCAGTTTTTTTATAATGCTTTTTGGACCAAGGTGCTGGTTGAAGGAAAAATTTCCAGAACATTCAGTTGGTTCAAGAAATTTGCTTAATTATAAGAGTTATTCATTTGTTGGATGGTATTTCTGATCTTGGGCTCTCTTACTATGGCATATCTGACGCAAGATTTGCATAAGCTTTAGGAGTGTTAGTCTCGTCAATCCTGCGATGGAAAGTTATGATGATTTTCAAAATGTAGGAAACCGATAAATCTTTTGTCTGTTGTTTCCAGAATACGAAAGGAGATGTCTATAAAAATTCTAAAATGGCGTAGCAAGATATTATATCTTGATTGGGGGGAATAAGAGTGATTGTCATGTAACGCATGACACAAAGTTATCCTCAGCCAAACACATAAGGAAAAGGCAAAGAATGAAGCCTTGAGGTCAAAAGATAACTCAGAAGTATCTGATGTTTGATCTCCAGGGGAAAATATAAGCATAAGAACAACACTTGAAGAATTTCGACAACAGTTTTCCAGATAAGAAACAGCTCCCTGATTTAGCAGTAGTGTTAAATCAATTTGCTCGCCGAAATGCAATTTTGGTGTTATGATTTTTTTTATTTAATTGTTACATATTACGTTATTGTTATGGAAATGTAATGATGATATTATGGAGTTTTTAGAGAGGAAAGGAAAAGGCATGTGGTGCATTATACTTTAGATTATTGATTATACTATGGATTGTGTGTTATACTGTTAGTGCGTATACTTATGATCAGTTACGGAGTTAGAATTTTCAATTAGGAGGGCCCAATTATTAGTAAAAAAAAATTTATACATATTTTTTAAAAATAAATACATAAACCAATATCCATATTATATAATCAAAATGTTAAACGTAATTACATCAATATTCAAAAGTAAAAAAAAACTTAATTAATACAACGGAATTATAACATTCCTCTTCGACTCTTCATATTTTGAAAGCGTTGCATGATATATTCATTACTAACTCCTTGAAAAACTTCTTTTTCAATGAATACAACCAAACAATTATTCGGGATTTTTTCTCCCATGCGATTACGTAGTGAACTCTTAATGAATTTCATTGCTGAAAATGCACTTTCCAATGTAGCTGTAGCAACTGGTAAGATCAATTATAACTTAACAATTAAATAAACCAATGGAAAAACAATATGTTTTCTTGTTGCAACCATCTTTTGAGCAAGATCTCCTATTCCAACAACTGCATAAATTTTTTCATCCAAACGCATGTCGACAATAAAATTCTCTAGTTGATAATCAAGGTCAAATAGAGCAACTTCAAAAATATCCGATGGATAAAATTTTGCAAGACGAAGTAGCTTCTCTTTATCAAAGGCTAAAAATGAATCTCTTGGATCAAGACAAGCCAATAACAATTCAGTATTCACTTCATCAAAATGATTGTCTAACTCTTTAGTTTGCAAGTCAATCACAGAACAAAATAACTCTAACACGGTAATGGTGAAGATTAGTGACTCTTTCAACTCTACGCCTTGATCTCCCACGAGTTGTATATATATCTTCCAAATTTATCACATTTATTTGATGTTTGCTAGAAAAGTTAGAAACTTCAATTAACAAAGTATCCCAACCTTCTGCTCTCACTGTTTGCAAACGAGTTTTTGATACTTTCACAAGATTCATTGTATTAATAATATCTTGATCATTTCTTTGTAGACACTGTGATAAATCATGAGTGACCCCAATATTTTTCTCATAAGATGTAATATAAACAAAAACTCAAATCGATTAACAATATCTAGCAAATCAATTGCTTCAACTCTTTGTGCATCATCAAGACCACACTCTCCAACATTCTCAAGAACATCAACAACAAAAGAGTATAAATGCATCAAATTAGTGAGGGTACTTGATTAGGGTCATAATTGCATGTTTTTGCATCCATTTCTACATGTTTTTTATGTGCTTATGCTCATATTTGATCCTAAAATGCTATACTTTGTGTATTTAACCTTTTTTGGCTAGAAAGTTGTGTTTTGTAGTGAAAACGAGCAAAATCGGCAAGAGACGAGCAAGTTCGTAAAAGTCCAGAAATTTTTAGTTGGTCCAATGGAGACAAATTATATACCATGTCGAAGGGTTCGAAGAGAGGGTTACAACGGAAAAAGAATCGAGTCAATCGGAGCTCTAGAACTCAAGATATGAAGAAAATGAGGAAGTCGAGGATCGATCTGACGAGTCGCAGCCGGGCTCCTGCGACCACAAGCACGGATTCGTACGACGGATCTCTGGTTCGGGTGGTGGAGGACTGAACGAATGCTCGCACGAACCAGATTCGTGCGGCCACTTCAGTGCACTCGTGCGAAGCCCCGAACAGGTCCAATTTTGAGGGCTGTTTCGTCTTTTCGCGCGTTTAATGAAGGGCATTTTGGACTAAACATTGTGGGCACTATAAATACTCCAAGGATCAGATTCTCAAGGCAATCTAGTTTAGAATGAAGTCATAATTCAAGTTCTTAGATTAGATTAGAGAGAGAGAGAGGTAGTTACTAGTTGGGTTCTTAATATTTCTTCTTACGATTTCGTCGATAACTTCTAATCTACCGCTTTGATCGTTGATCCGTTTATTCTTGCATTCTCATCTCGACTAGGGCTACATTCTCACCGATTGAATTTCAATTTCTATTGCCGGATTGTTAGATAGCATTTTAGAGGTAATTTGTATCTTTTCAATTTCCATTGTAATAGGTAATCTCTCTACATATCTTTACATTTCTTATATGATGATGATTGTTAATAGCTTAATTGTTCTTATGTTTACCAAATTAGCCATGGGCTAATTCCTTTATGTGTTGGTGTATGATTCCTATGGAGTAATGTGGTGTTAATGTTGATCTTATGAATGCTTTGAGATGTTGCATGATCAATTCTCTATAATGTTGGATTGTATGAATGCTTTGCATGTGTAGTTTATCATAAGGGCCATTAGGGAGTTAGTCTCATACGAGAGTAGGGCTATTTTCCTAAATTTTCTTGTATTAAGGCCAATGCATGCTAAGTGTTTGATTAAATTCCTAAGATAGTGAGAACTATCATTAGTGAATAGGAAGAACAATTAGGGGCTCTAGTGTGTATCTAGGGAGACCTTTTGCATGTTAGAGTTGCTTGCCAATTGATTGTACAATACCTCATTGCATGATTAAGGGATACATCACCATGTGAAACATAGGATAGTACACTAGCACATATCTCTCACATTTGCTCACTTTGCAACCCAAGGTGATAGGTAGTTTACTCTTTTGACGCATTAGTAGATATTAGATTCCTTTCTCCTTTATTGCTTTGTTTGCTTTCCAATTGAAACAACAATTTTCCTTACAAGACCCCATCTCCCTGTGTTCGATAAATATTAAACTTGGTCAAACTTACCATGACGATATAGCAATCAGGTACACTTGCATGTGGACACCTTTTGACTGAATAAGTTTTTGGCGCCGTTGGCGGGGAGACGGCTATTTTGTTTGGTTGTTTGTTGTTTCCTTTATTTTTGATTGGTTATTATTGTGAGAGTTTTAATACTTGTTTCTTTGTAGGTATATGCACACAAGGAGTCAAGGGGGAGATTTATTACCCTTTGATTTAGACCTTAAAACGAGCCTACGAAGGAGAAGAAGAGAAACTAGATTAAATCAAGAGAACATGGAGAATAATATGAATGAAGCTCGAGATGAAATTAGAGAAGAAGAACCATTGAGAGGACAAGTGCATCACGGTGATGAGCACTTGGCTCAAAGAGAGGTTCCACAACCACAACCTATACTACATCCATACCAACCTTATCCACCACCAAATCAACCTTACTATCCACCTCAATATCCCAACTACCCAAATTACCCAATAAACCAACCATACTACCCACCACCACCACATAATTATCCTTACTATCCATACCCACCACAACCCCAACACCAAAGACCACAAATTATAAACCCACTTCAAAACAATGAACCACTACTCCGAGACTATTTTGAGCCGAGGGTTAATGAGCATTATGATGGTATTGAAAGGCCACCGATAGATGCTGAGAAGTTTGAGCTTAATACAAATCTCTTGAAGTTGTTAAAAGAATCTCCTTTTGAAGGATCAAGTGATCGAGAAGATCCAAATGCTCATCTAAATAATTTCATGGAGCTATGTGACACGATCAAGTATACATGGATGTCAGATAATGAGAAGAAGCTTCGTTTCTTCAATTTTACCATGACAGGGAGAGCTAAAACATGGATTCAATCTATGAATCCGAAAGCAGCTACATGGGAGGAATTGAGTTCACAATTTCTCAAGAAATTTTACCCTCCATCAAAGATGCTAAAGGCTAGGGAAGAGATAAAGAATTTTCGATAAAAAGCGAGAGAAACCATATCTAGTGCTTGGAAGAGGTACCAAACCTTGTTGTTGGCTTGTCCTCAACATGGTTTGAGGGATGAAGACATTCTTTTGACATTTACCATAGGATTTCATGAAGGAGACAAGAATTATTTGAATTCTTGTGCCGGAGGCTCGGTTTGGACAAAGACCGTTCATCAAGTGAACGAGATCATTGAAAATATAGCTGCAAATGATGCATTTCAAAGAGAGTCCAATAGTGGAACGGGTGATAGAGTTGCACTTCTTAATGAAAACATGAAAATGTGTTGAATTTGGTCTACGGAGACCAAAACCAAAACCAAGCTCCAGCTCCTATGCAAGTAAGTGTTGTCGAAAGTCTTCCTCCTCCTACTACCTCTACTCAAGAAGAAGTGAATTACATGGGTCGTCCTCAATACAACAATTATTTCCAAAGTAATCAAAGGTCATATGTTGATCCACTGATTAGGGTCATAATTGCATGTTTTTGTAATCATTTCTATATGGTT
>JAPKLY010000692.1:54330-79680 GCA_026898435.1 Prunella vulgaris
TAGTGTTTTGAGGGTTAATTTGGAAAATTTTTAGGTAAAAAGTGAAAAAGTTAGGTGGATTGAGTGTAATGTGGGCCCAAAAAGTGAAAAAGTAATGGCATTTTGTGTAAATATGTAGATATTGTTAGGGTGAAGTTTATAAAAGAGTTTCCTTTTTTGGGTCTGCAAGTTCTTTTAGGACGTCTCGAAAAGGAAAACTTGTAAGTTCCTCCGTCCCAGAGGGAGTATATAATATTTATAATTATTGATTAAAATATATTAATTTAATAGTAATACTTTTTAAAGGGAACTCATAATATACAAAAATAAATTTGAATTTCCAAGTAGAATTTATATACAAAAAAAATATTCTTGATATTAACGTACTTTAAAATGAAATTTATTTGCAAAAAAATTATATCACCCAATTAGAAATAAAATTGAGCTGCAATTAAAAATATGGGAAAATTGCAAGGAAGCACACCAAATATACTTTATTTGCAAGTTTCATTACAAAAAAATTACATGTTTTAAAACACCCTAAAAGCGGGTCCCACACCTCTAAAAGAATTGCAAATCACCCCAAAAATAGTTTTCCACACGCAGAAAAATATGCTGCCAAATGCAGAAAAGCTAGTTTTTTTTTTAACTATAGCATTTTTAATTTTAATTTGAAAATAAGGTGAAATTAGAATTGTTTATGAAAATAAGTGAAATCATGAATCCTCTCCAAGATTTACAAACGGTTATGAATATGAATAGTATAAACGTGATTGTAGATCACGTTTTCAATATCAAAGTCAACAACTATATTTTCCCATTTAATGCCTTGAATCATGCATGTTTCCCCATTATGGCTGTTTTTATTGTTACTTAATTTAATAATAAATTTAATTATTTTTAATGGTTCATAATTATTAACAAAACCTTATCTATTGCAAAATTTTTTTAAAATGTCAAAAATAATACCCTCCCTCCAATTAAAAATTCATGCACCAGTTACTGTCCTAAATGAATTAGATCACTGTGCATTATTTATGATTAATATTATTCATTGAAGATAATAATTATTTGTCTTTTTAGTTCTTAATTGCTATTTATTGAACTATTATATCACTCGTGTGTTGCACAGTTTGTGAGTATAAAATATATATTATTTTAATTTTTATTAAAATAATTATTTTTATGATGTCATCTATATTTTTTTAATACATTTTTATGTATTAAAAAATCGAATTTAATTTTATATATATTATATATGATTCTTTTTTAATCATGAATGACTTCTTTATAAACTAAGTCAATTGTCTTTTTTTTTTTTTTGGATGTGACAACATAAAATTACCTACAAATAAAAAATGCCCTCTTTTTAAGAAATTTCAATATAATTAAAAATATTTCTTATAATTAATAATATTAATTGATCGGTTTTAATTATTTGCATTAAACAATATTTCTCATGAGTTACACCATAACTAACATTTATAGGTAATATTTATTTAATAGTATTGATTGATCAATATTAATTAATTTTATTAAATAATATTATTATGAGTATTAATAGATTTCACTAACTAATACTTCATTCGTCCCAAAATTAATTCATACATTATTTTTGTCACCCTTAGCTAAATTGGGTATAATTAATAAATATGAATTAATATGTGTAAAGTAATAACATTAGATGTAAGTGTAACAATAAATTTTCACGAAATTAATATATTTTATTAATAACGCGAAAAATGATAACAATTTGATTTATTTCAGATCTACCGAAATTTCTGGGAGTCTACAATCTCTAATTTTCTCCTATTATTCTTCTCTTGAATTTTGACTTTGAGACTTCTTGAATTTTTTGAAGTTTGTGGGACTTTGATCTTGAAAGATCTTTGATTTTCGGACTTCGATCTTGAGAGATCTTTAATTTCGGACTTATAACGTTAATCCGAGGGCGTCGAGCCTTATTTCGGATCAAACGTTATTTTTAGGGACTTTTCGGGACTTCGATCTTAAAAGATCTTTGATTTGCGGACTTATCGGACTTTGCTCCTCAGACTTACTCTCTGACTTGCTCTGTGTAAGTGTGTGTCAAATGACTAGAATGAGTCTCCTATTTATAGGTGTAGAATTCTAAATTTGCAGGCCAAATTTGATGGGCTTGAAGATTTGATTGGGGGAATATTACCAGAATATGCCAGATTTGATCATTTTCAAAGATATTTTGACAAATTTGTTGGGCTTTCAAGATTTGATTTATCATGCTGGACTTAATTTAATTTCTTGGGCTTTTAAGGTTTAATTTAATTTATTGGACTTCATAGATCCAATTTGATTTATCAGACTTTAGAGGTCCGAATTAATTTATTGGGCTTTAAATGCCTAATTTGATTTATCGGACTTACGATGTCCAATTTAATTTATTGAGCTTTAGAGACACAATTTAATTTATTAGGCTTTAGAGACCCAATTTGATTTATTGAACTTTAAAGGTCCAATTTAATTTATTTTGAGAATCGAATTAATCTAAATTCTCAATAATAAATTCATTTAACACGTAATTTCTACATGTTATTTTTTTATTTCGGCAATTATTTTTAATTACTTACAAATTGCCCCCTCGCGCTTTGTTCGCGAGCGTCTTCAGTCGATGTGGACGAATTGCGAAATCTCATTTGATTTTCGTACTCGACTTGAATTTTTGAGCTTTCTTGAATTTGTGATGAACACAATTTTCATCTTATTCTTGAATTGACTTTTTAACTCAAATGTGAAACTCAAATAATGAAATAATTCATACATATGTCTTGTAGGATCAATTTCATTTTAATTAATTTTGGACATAAATTGATTAGAAAGCCCACATAATGAAATAGTCCTTACATATATCTTGTAGGCCCAATTACATTTTTAATTGATTTTGGGTTTAAATTGGCCAGAAGCCCACTTTATAGATATGATACGTTTGATTTTGAATGAAAGATTATGAAATATTCATGATATACACGTATCTTTTGCATATATTTGCATCCATAGTATCAAATCTTTTTAGTCTACCAACTTCCAGATTTTTTTGGTGAGTCATTCGTCCCTTTTTTTTTTCCTATATATACACAGGTTTTTCCTCTTCTCTTTTCCACAATTCGTAAGCATCCCATTAGTGTTATCAGGTAGTTTTCTTTCCCTCTCTTTTTTTTAACCGATTTCAATTGGGGGGTGTGAGTCGACGGCGCCGGTTTCAATTGGGGTGCGCACCTTGGCTGCTGGTGCGCGTGCAGAGGCTGGACCGGTTCTTGGACGTCATTGTAGACGCTGTCGGCCTTGCGGGAAGGTGGCTAGTCCTGGTTGTGGTGGCGCTCTGGCGCCTTGATTCCTCGGCATGCGAGACGTCGTCGGCTTGGGTAGTGGCGCCGCACAGGGCAGTGTTTGCGCCGATTCGGGCTGAGACGGTGGCATCGAGTTTCACATCGGAGAGAAACCACTGTAATTTCTGGTTGCGGCGTCGATTGACGAGACGGCCTCCGACTGTTGGTAGCGCGATTTGGGTGGAACGCAGTGTGATTCCGCCGTGTATGCGGTTGCAGGCATGTCGCTGTTTGGGAGGAACTTCGACGGGCTAATCCGGCTGTGCCGCTGACCTTACTGAGGTTTCGGGTAGAAGAAGAAGGCGTGACTTGGGCCTCCCTTTTTTTTCCAGAATTTAGGCCCATTGAATCTGCTAAAACTTGGGCCTCTTGATTTAATTGTTTAATTGGCCAACTTTCAGTCTTGCTCAAATATTATTTTTTGATTTTTTTTTCTAATCATCACCCTTTTTTTTTCAGTGTTGAGTGTTACAACGTGACTGATCACGGGACTCATTTCTTAGAGGTGGATTTTTGCATCTATTAACTATTTATTTTATCCCTTTTTTGATAGGGGGAAGTATTTTCAATGGACTCGTACTTTTATCAATTTTACGAGTTTCGAAAGAATTGTGGGTTTCGGTCTTGTGGATTTTAATTCTTTCGGGCTCGTTGACTTTGACCGAAAGGTACTCGATTTGGAAGAATTTGGTTTTCTCAACGGACTCGTTCTCATCTTCGATTTCACGAGTTTTGAAAGAATTGTGGGTTTTGGTCTTGTGGATTTTAATTCTTTTGAACTCGTTGATTTTGAATGGGGGCACTTGACTTAGAAAAAAAAATTCGAATTTTCTCAATTGTCGGTTAAACACTTATCAATTTTACAAGTTTTGGAAGAGAATACGGGTTTTCGGTCTTGTGGGTTTATTAATTCTCTCCAATTTGTCAATTTTGTATAAGAGTGATAAATCTCTTTCGAGAGGCTTCGACAATGTCTTATTAGCCGATCGGCGATGTGGTGCGCTCATCGTCGTCTGCTTGAGATATTGTCAATCTTTCTTATGGCTTTCGGCTTTGGCAATGTCTTTGTTCGCCAGTCGGTGATGTGGTGCGCTCGTCGTCGTCTGCAGCTTAAGATATTGTCAATCTTTCTTGATGGCTTTCGGCTTGGCAATGTCTTTGTTAGCCGATCGGCGATGTGGTGCACTCGTCGTCGTCGGCTTGAGATATTGTCCATCATTCTTTGCTGCTTTTTTTTTTGGTTGGGTGATTTTATTGAAGTGATTTTGATAATATCCTAATTAGTGGATCAGAGATGTGGTGCGCTCGTCGTCGTCGGCTAAGAAATATCCTTGCCTAAGTATGTGAGAGGGCGGGTTCTGTGGGCAGCCCATCATACCGTGTCCGATGAAGAAGTGAGTCATTTACCATCTTTGGGGCGACACATGAACATGGGTGAGACAAAATGTGGTGCCCCCATAGATTTCATCGGTGAATTTCGTTATCTCAAGGGTTATTGGGAATGGACCGAGAATTTTTTGAGCAGATGCAAAGAGTCTCTCAAGGAAACGAGCATTTACGATGGTGTTTTTGCATCTCCTTTCACTTATGATTGTAATTCTGAAATTATCAAAGCCTTTATTGAGGCATGGTGCCCCTTGACTAACACATTGCTTACCTCTTTTGGTGAACTTTCGATTTCATTATGGGATTTATTCGAATTGACCAGATTACCTTTAAATGGTGTTCTTTATGACGAGGTGGTTCCCGATGAATCGGAATTTTTTGATGAGAGTGATGATTCATGCCCCCAATCAAGTTGCAAGTACTTGTTTCATGCTTACCACATACTTCGTGGAGATGGAGATGATGTTTCACTTGGTAAATGGGTCAAATTTTGGTGGGGAAAATACATAACATATCCTCATCCACCTATACGATGTGAAAAGAAGAAGACTTCTCGCCCCAAGACAACTTACAATTCTTCAGGTAAATTTTGTGTTCATAAGAAATGGTCTTCTGCAGTGTTAGCACAATTCAAGGAGTTAGATCTTGACGCGCCTCATCAAGAAGAAGCGTATTTGGCTACTCACTTAGCATGTTGGCTTTGTGTCTTCGTTCTTCCGAGTGCTGATGTGAGCACGATACGGCCTAGCACTTTCAAGATGGCTAGTATGATGGCTTCTCGACAGGTAGTTGGTCTCGTTGTTCCGGTGTTAACTAGTATTTACAGAGGTTTGAATCGTATTTCACTGCATGCGGAATCTCTGGTAACTTATTCTGCATTACCTGTTCATTTTGTTTATGCTTGGATAACCCATTATTTCAAGACGCATTATGCAGCTGTTCATGAATTTAACTCTCCTAAGATGGTATTATTCTCCAGGGAGAATGGCACGAGATTTTACAGTCCCGAAGATGCTCGCAAGCGTATTCATAAAGGGAATTTTGCTTCGTGGACTTGTAATTTACCTGTTTGGAAAGAGCCATTTTCCTATGTCGATGATGGGAATCGGGGCCATTGGAGGTTTTTCATGTCCATTCATTCTAATTATCTCCCTTGTCGCCAAGGCAATTGTGTTATTGAGCCTTATAGTCTGCATTGCTTTAGTCGCCAATTTGGCTTTTGATAAAGAGTCTCCCGGACAGTTAAACTCGAGTTTTCATGAAAATACCTTAGAGAATGTGATTCATTATTGGGAACTTTGTACTTTATGCAAGTCTCTTGCTAAAGCATATTTCCCAAAAGTGGTTTCGAACCTTAAGAATTATTCTTCGTAGGCTTATAAAAGATGGTGGATGCAAGCTCACGGTAATTACTTTGAATCTCACCTTGAAAACTTGGTTGGTTTGAAGCAAGCAAGCGTGCCTTCAGAGGAGGTAGTAGTTATTGATGATCATAGTCCGTGTGACCAAGTGACTTCAAAAGTTCCAAGTGTTCATACCACAATTGTGGTACCTTCTATTAGAGTGGATAAAAGGAAAAGCATTTCACCTTGTTCTGATGAGAGTCATAGTAAAGGCTCATACGTCCAATTGGAAAAGGCTTAGAAAAGGTGTTAGGCCATCTGCCCCCTGAAATGAGCCAATGGTGGATAATCCTGTCAATAAGGTATTTATTGAATCTCTCTTTACTTGTCCCTTTTTTTTTATTTTCTTCTAACGATACTTCCTCTCAGGAAAAGATTACCAAGCTACCTACCCCTTTGGATGAAGTAATTGTGTACCCTTCTGCAAATAAGGTTTTTGTTGAATCCTTCTTCACTTGTTTTCTTTTTTTGCTAACGATACTTTCTCTTAGGAAAAGATCGCCAAGCCATCTCCCATCTTGAGTGAGCCAATTGCGGATCCTTCTGCAGATAAGGTACTTGTTGAATCCTTCTTCACTCTCTTTTTATCACTTTTTTTACTAACTATATATATATATTAGATCATGGAAGATATTTTTGGCATTGATTACGATGAAGATTTACTTGAAGAAGTATCGTCTTCGGCGAATGATTTGGCGTCAACTAAGCCTATTGCTAAGGAAAAGACTTGTGCTAATGCAATCTTAATATTCCAAGGCAAAAAAATTATTCAAGACCATCGAAAGAACTTTGCTTCAAAGTTATGGGTTGATCTTAGAGAGAGAATCTTAATGACACATATTGACCATTTATCTTCTTTGAAGTACGAGATTCCTCTTGTGATGGAAGAGATAAATAGCTATGCTCAGCTAAGTCCTTCTTCTGAGAAAGCATTCTTAACATTTTTATTTGAAAAAGTTGATGCTTACGATGTCGCGAATCCAAATATTCTGATAGGTCATCTAAAGAGACTCTTGCTCGTCAATTGGCCGAGGCTAAAACTGCACTTCGTGATATAAAGGAAGAACAAGCCAAAGATTTTGCTCAGCTAGATTCTTCTCAAGTAGAACTGGATCGAGTAAAGGGGAAAATCAGCATGTTGAAGCAGAAGAAGAAAGAGTTATCCAAGACAATTCGGCAGCAGAAGGCGTCACTCCAAAGCGTTGAAGAGAAAGCTTTGAGCGTTAAGCAGCGCATCCATAGTATCACCAATACTCCCATAGTGGAAGATGTCGCGTCTCAAGACTTGAAGAAATCAAAGTCTGATGTGATGAAAACTTTAGAAGATTTGAAGAGTTTGAACTTATCTAGTTTTGTTTAGGAGTTCTTATGATTTTCATTTCTTCTTTCGTTTTGCACTTTTGTGAATGCTTCAAACTTTGTAATTTTATTCATTCATTTTTTTCAATCTTCAATATTTGCTTATTTCCATGTCTTTGAATATTTATTAAGTCAGTTGAACTGAAACTAAGTTAAATCATGAGTGCCTTCTTACAAGCTTTGACTGTTTAACTAATAACTTGATCAATGTAGTTAAATTATGACTTATCATATTTGCTTGTTTCTTTTATATGTTGAATGTTTATTAAGTTAGCTGGATTAAGGTTAACGTGAATCATGATTACAAGCTTCAGCAATTTAATACACTAACTTGATCAATGTAGCTAAATTATGACTGAACTTAGTAATATACTAAGCTACCTACGTACCTCCTTTTAAAAGAGGATCAAGTCAAAACATAGTTTAAGGGAAAGATGTTTTGATTTTTTTTTTTTGGGGGGGGCGCCGTACATAGTTTAACCTCATGTTGGCCAAGAGAGACGTATACATTTTACTACCATAGACGCAGTTGGGTATAAATTATTTAACCACTTAAACACCTTTAGTGGGATAAGTTAACAGTTTAACCACATGTAATCATCTTTGGTGGTTGTCGTACACAGTTTATCCTCATGCGGATCAGGAGCAACATGCAGTTTAGGCTCGTGTGTCATGGAGCTGTCTTGACTTACGAGTAGTAGCATTTTAGGAATTTCCCATTTATGGGACCAATGGCCACGCCATCTTCGGATATCAATTTATATGCACCATTTGTATAAACTTCCTTCACGACAAACAGTCCATCCCATTTGGGAAAAAATTTATTTCCAACACGATGAGTAACAATAATGGGACTTCTCACTACGAGTACCAAGTCGCCGACTTGAAAAGAACGCTTTCTCACATTTTTGTTGAATGTTCTAGAAAGGCGAGACTGATAGCATTCAAGTCTTTATTGGGCTTCTAGCCTTTTATCATCCAAAGCTTCAAGTTCCTCGAGATGCAACAGTGCGTTCTCTTCTTTCGTTAACCCTTCTTGTATAGCCATCCTCAAAGAAGGAATTTGTTTCTCCACAGGCACGACTGCCTAAACCCCATACACCAATGAATATGGAGTAGCTTGTGTAGGCGTTCGATAGGTAGTTAGATACGCTCATAAGGCTTCATTTATCCTTTCATGCCAATCTCTCTTGGACTTTGACACCAGTTACTTCAATAAACTACACAAAGTCTTATAGAAGGCTTCAGTTAACCCATTAGCAGCCGCATTGTACATGGAAGATTTTCTTTGCTTGAAGTCAAACTTCTCACAAAGTTTGTCAATATGACTGTTGGAAAAGATCTCCCATTATCGGTAATAATATAGCGAGGAACCCCGTATCTGTAAATCATGTTAATGCAGATGAAATCTGCAACAGTTTCTTTCTTTACTTCTCTTAATGGCACGGCCTCGGCCCATTTGGAGAAGTAATCGGTTGCTGCCAAAATATAAATGTGACCACCAGAGGAGCTTGTTAGTGGTCCTACAACGTCTAACCCCCAAGCATCAAAGGGCCATGAAGCAACAGTTGGATGCAATGACTCCAGATGTTGATGAATCAAGTTTGCCTGTAACTGACATGCTTGGCATCTTTGTGCATACTCTATGCAGTCCTTTACCATTGTTGGCCAGTAATAACCCATTCTTTTTATCTGAAAGTGTAACTTAGGTCCTAATTGATGAGCACCACAAATCCCTGAGTGGGCTTCTTCCATAGCTTGAATTGATTCTTCATTGCTTAAATATCTCAAGAATATACCGTCAAATGACCTTCTATAAAGAGTGTCATTGTAGTAGATAAACTGAGGCGCACGATGACCAATGTCGACTCTTTGACGTGGATCATGTGGAAGCTTCTCATATTTTAAATAATCCACTAAAGTTTGACGCCAATCTTCCTTTTTGATTTCAAAGATTTCAACAACATGATTTTCGACTTCTTCGTCATTCTCATCATCGAAAATCGGTGGTATGACCCAACTTTTGCATACTTGGATGTGGACATGAGCTTCGGGTATAGCTATAGTTGATGCCAACTTAGCTAAAGCATCGGCTTGCTTATTTTTGCTTCTTCGTACATGCTCAATTTCGACATCTCCCAACCATCCAATTATCCTTCGAGCATAGTCGTAGTATGGGACTAATTCAGGCTTCTTGACTTCGTATAACCCACGCAATTGGTTCACTATCAGTAATGAATCTCCATACACTCTTAAGTGCAACTGCTTTATATCAACTGCCATCTCCAACACAAGTATAAGAGCTTGATATTCGGCGATATTATTAGTGCAACATTCCGTCAAGGCAAATGAGTATGGTAAAACTTCTCCATCAGATGTTACAAACACTACTCCAGCGCCAGCTCCTTCCCCATGAGAAGCTCCATCGAAATACATCTTCCACAGAGTGGAAATTTCAACTTCTAAGGCATCTTCATCTAGGAGATCATCCGATAGTTCTCACTCAGCAGGAATTGGGTGGTCAACTAAGAAATCTACCAATACTTGTTCCTTTACGGCCTTTTGAGGGACATACACAATTTCAAATTGTTGTATCTGGAGATACCATCTTGCAAGTAGGTCAGAAAGAACCGGCTTTGACATAACAAACTTCAAAGGGTTTGCCTTTGACACCAAACGTACTGTGTGAGCTTGAAAGTAATGATTTAACGTTTGTATCGAAAAGATAAGTGCTAAGCATACCTTCTCAATTGGTCAGTAGTTTACTTCGTTTGGGACCATCATTCTACTCAAATAGTAGAGGGCATTTTCCTTACCATTATCATTCTCTTGTGCCAATAAGGCTCCAACCGATCGTTCTTGAGCAGCTATGTATATGATCAACGGTCGTCCAGAAATCGAAGCAGCTAACACTAGTGGTTTCATCAAATATGCTTTAATGCTTTTGAAGGCATTATTACATGCTTCGTCCCATTGGAATAAGTTTCCCTTCTTCATGAGATGGCAGAACGGCTGACATCTGCCGGCCAAATTCGAAATGAACCTCTGTAAATAAGCCAATTTTCCTTGCAAACTTTTAAGCTCGTGGATATTACGAGGCTCGGGCATTTTTAAAATTGTGTCAATTTTGCTTGCTCAATCTCAATACCCCTTTGCTGAATGACAAATCCGAGAAATTTTCCAAATGTGACCCCGAATGCATATTTCAATGGGTTCATTTTAAGTTGATAGCGTCTTAAACGCTAAAAAACTTGCCTTATGTCTCGTATATGATCTTTTCTTTTCTTTGACTTTACCACCAAGTCATCCACATAACATTATGTGCTCTTGTGCAACATATTATCGAAGATCTTTTGCATCGGCCTTTGGTATGTAGCACCTGCGTTCTTTAAACCGAAAGGCATAACTCTATAACAATATATTCCTTTTGGTGTGCGAAAAATAGTAAGCTCTTCGTCACTTGGTGATATGCGAATTTGATTGTAGCCCGATGATCCATCCATGAAGGACAACGTTTCATGACCTGTAGTAGCATCGATCATGAGTTCAGCAATAACCATCAAAAAATCATCTTTGGGACATTCAAGATTGAGATCATGGAAGTTCACACATACTCGAATTTGGCCATTCTTCTTTCTTACTGGGATAATACTAGATATCCATGTAGGGTATTTAACTTCTCGGATAAACCCCTACCTCGATAAGTTTATTCACTTCACTCTCAATCAACGGAACTAACTCCGGCCGAAATCGACGTTGACCTTGCTTAACTAGGTAAGTCCCTTCTTTTATTGACAATTGATGGACTGCAACTGTCGGGTCTAAACCTGGCATTTCCTTGTACGACCATGCGAACATATCCTTAAACTCGTGTAAGAGTTTAACATACTCTTCTTCTTCCTCGGTTGTAAGCAAAGCACTTATAAAGGTTGGCTGTGGCCTGTAGGTTATCTTTATCCCCCAAGTTAACCTCTTTAAGTTTGTCGACAGTGGCTTTGATACATTGATCAAGTTCTGGAGGAGCATCTTCAGCATCTTCTTCTATATTCAAGGCATACTCTATGATTTACAACTGCCACATCTTCATCAACTTGCCCATAACTTTCGAAATCAATAACTAGTATCACATAACCATCTCTTCCTCTAATCAGAATTACTCGGATAACCCTTCTATCATCAGTAATGTACTCATCTCTGATCATTTTGGTAATTTTATCTCGCAAATCTCTTCCCACACCTTGAGAAACTGATGAATCAACATTACGTGTATTAATGAAATTTGAAGAGCCTACACTCTCCTTGTCCTGTTCTTCATTTTGGGTATAGAAAATTGTTTGCACCTTAGTCTTTATCCCATTTCCATGCGACATAGTCAGGATTGTTTGTCGTCTTTTGCAAGGCAAGACCAAGTCTCGAGACTTGGTATTTTTCCTCTTTTGAAAATTATTCTTGAGCGGCCCTAGTCTTTGAAAGACAGATCCCGGCCTTCGATCTTTGTTTCTTGCAACTGGTCCCAATCTCTTAAAGACTGATCCCCTAGTTCGACGGTTATTCCCTCACGTGGTCCTAACCTCTCAAAGATTGAAACACTCCTCAAATTATTTCCATTTTCATCAGCCATATCTTCCTTAGAAAAGGTATCACCCTCGGTGACATGATTGGCATTTGCATTCGATCTCTTGATCGCAATGCTAACTGATTTATGTGCCACGTACCCTAGTCCAGTCTTATCATTCTTACAAAGAGCGTGAGTATTTCTCTTTACCATTTTTGAAGCAACATGATTCCCATGTTTTGGTTTAGCAACCTCATGAGAAGGCCCTTTTGAGGTTGAACCTTCTTGTGGATCCCCCGCTTGGACAAGAAGTTTAAAGGCTTGTGGGCCATAAGATCTCGACATCACCGCTTCTGATATCTTTCCATGTTCTATCTTAGCTCTATGAACAGGGCGAGTAAACCCTTTGAGTGGTTGCATGGAAGGTCTTGTTGCATCGAGCTTAGTTAAGGGTAGTGCAAGTTCTTCTAGTATCTCAACATCTTCAAGGGGTATTTCATCTTTACTTACATGAGACGGTGATTCATACTTGTCATCTTTCATAACTTGTGCATCCTTGGTCATTTCTTGTGATGACTCTCCTTCAGCTTTTGTCGTACTCTTGAAGTAGTACTTAGCATCAGCAAAATATGATTCAGCCTTGGTAAAAGGCTTAGCATCCCCAAAAACTCTCTTTACTTCACCGTCTTTACAGTATTTGAAATACTAATGCATTGTATAAGCTATCACACCATATTCATGTAACCACGGGCATCCCAAAAGCATATTGTATGATGTTCTTGCGTCTATAACGTGAAATAACAACGTTAAGACCATCTCATCGATCATTAGCTCAACTACTAGCGTACCAAGAGCCCTTTGACCTTCTTGGTTGAACCCTTGGATCATTAAATGACTTTTCCCTAATTCATCAGCTGATACACCTAATTTTCTCATTATCCTCCAAGGTAGGATATTCACTCCCGAGCCTCCATAAACTAAGATTCGATTAACTTTTTGTCCCTTCGTACAACCAGTTACAAATAGCGGACGATTGTGTGGCTGTGAGCCAAGTAATAGATCTTCTTCTGTGAAACTTACAACCAATGTGCAATCATTAGTCTTATCATTGACTTTCCCTTCGGATGAACTAGTCGGATTTGCATCCACCATATGACATGACATATAGGAATCACTTTCCTTAGCAGTAATAAAGTTTGAATCTGCTTCCTCCTCGAGCAGAATTTTCCCTTCCTCAACCAGTTGCATAACTTTATCTTTGAAGATGAAGCAATCTTGAATTGGGTGCCCGACCAACCTATGGTACTTACAATATTTCGGGTCATTAGTGCATCCAGCTTCCTCTGGGTGCTTCATTTCTGGCAACTCTATGAGTTTATCCTTTACTAGATCATCGAACATCCCTGGGACGTCAGAATCTAGGAACAGATACTTTCTTTGTTGCATTTCTTGCAATGATAACTTTCTTTGCCCTCTCTCTGGGACAATTGCCTTCCATTTTTCATTTTCACCCTCTTGGTTTCTTTGGTATTTACCTGCATGGACTCTTTGATTGGGGTTTTAACAAAGATTCTGCCCCCTTTCTTGGCATCTTGTTTATCTCTAAACTTTCGAGTCTCTTGAATAGGTGGCCCATACGATCCAGTAGCAGCCATACTTAGCTCCATATCATGAGCCCTCGTAGCTAGTTCTTCTAAAGTCTTTGGCTGAATTCCTTGAAGAATGTACCTAAGACCCCATTGCATACCTTGGATGCACATTTCGATAGCTGACCTTTCTGATAGCCTATCCTTGCAGTTTAGGCTCATATTTCTCCATCTATTAATGTAGTCAATCACCGACTCGTCTTTTGGTTGACGGGTATTGGTTAGCTCAATCATGCTAACAGTTCTTCTTGTACTGTAAAACCAGTTTACGAACTCATATTCCAACTGCACCCAACTATCGATGGAGTTAGCCTCTAAGTCGATGTACCATTCAAAGGCATTTCCCTTTAAAGAACGAACAAATTGCTTTGTCAAATGGTCTCCATATGTACCGGCATTGTTGCATGTTTCAACAAAATGAGTCACGTGTTGTTTTGGGTTACCTTTTCCATCAAAGTGTTGAAACTTTGGGGGCAGATAACCTGGGGACATTGCTAAGTCATCGATACTTTTGGTATATGGCTTGGCATATGTAAAGGATGATTTGGAACTGTCGTCAACTTTACCCTTCACGGTCTCCAATATAAGATCTTTGAGTTGATTGATATTAATTCCATTCTCAAGAGATATTGGGAACTCTTTAGTAGCCATATCGTTCTCTTCCGCTTGATGTTTAGTTGAGGTCTCTCCCTCAATGGTTTTGCCTTTAGCACGACTCATCTGTTCATCAAGTTAGAGATCCAGGCATCTTGCTCTTGGAGCTGCTGTGAAATTCCTTCAATGGATTTCATTAGGCATGCAAGTTGCTCTTCAACAGTTGTAGTGTTTGTTGTCATGGCCGGAGCCAGATTCGCAGTTGAAGAGCTAGATGAGGAATGGGGAGTTGAGCATCCAGAGTTATCCCCTTCACTTTCATCCATGTAGGATAGTTTTTTCGCAGTTGTATCTGCTAACGGGTCTGCTTCTGAAGAAGTGTGTGTCAATGTCTTCTTCGACATACTACTGGTAATAGCATTGACATTAGATGTTTTTGGAGAACCGGACTTTAAAAGTCGATTCATTTTTAACTTTTAGAGAAGAGATGAGAGGTAGAGATTGTCCCACCGGGCGTGCCAAAATTTGTTACAACAAATTTTCACGAAATTAATATATTTTATTAATAACACGAAAAAGAATTACAATTTGATTTATTTCGGATCTATTGAAATTTCTGGGATTCTACAATCTCTAATTTTCTCCTCTGATTCTTCTCTTGAATCTTGACTTTGGGACTTCTTGGATTTTCTGAAGTTTGCGGGACTTTGATCTTGAAAGATCTTTGATTTTCGGACTTCGATCTTGAAAGATCTTTAATTTTGGACTTATAACGTCAATCCGAGGGCGTCGAGCCTTATTTCGGATCAAACTTTATTTTTAGGAACTTCTCGGGACTTCGATCTTAAAAGATCTTTGATTTGCTGACTTATCGGACTTTGCTCCTCAAACTTACTCTCTGACATGCTCTGTGTAAGTGTATGTCAAATGACTAGAATTAGACCCCTATTTATTGGTGTAGAATTCTAGATTTGCAGGCCAGATTTGATGGGCCTAAAGATTTGATTTGGGGAATATTCCCAAAATATGTCAGATTTGATAATCTTCAAAGATATTTTGACAGATTTGTTAGGCTTTCAAGAATTGATTTATCATGCTGGACTTAATTTAATTTCTTGGGCTTTTAAGGGGCAATTTAATTTATTAGGTCTTTTGAGGCCCAATTTAATTTATTGGACTTCAGAGATCCAATTTGATTATCGGACTTTAGAGGTCCGATTTAATTTATTGGGCTTTAAAGGCCTAATTTGATTTATCGGACTTTAGAGGTCCAATTTAATTTATTGAGCTTTAGAGACTCAATTTAATTTATTAGACTTTAGAGGCCCAATTTGATTTATTGAGCTTTAGAGGTCCAATTTGATTTATTGGGCTTTAGATGCCCGATTTAATTAATTAGGCTTTAGAGATCCAATTTAATTTATTAGGCTTTAGAGGCCCGATTTAATTAATTAGGCTTTAGAGACCCAATTTGATTTATTGAACTTTAAAGGTCCAATTTAATTTATTTTGAGAATCGAATTAATCTAAATTCTCAATAATAAATTCATTTAACACGTAATTTCTACATGTTATTTTTTATCTCGGCAATTAATTTTAATTGCTTACAGTAAGTATACTAGTGTAGTCTTTAAAAAAATGTATATTATAAGAAAATAATATTATTTTATTATATTTATGTAAATATCAATTAAATAAAAAGAGAGGCAGTTCAATAAATAGCAATTAAGTACTAAAAACACAAAATAATTATTATCTTTATTGAATAATAGTAATCACAAAAATAATGCACAGTGATCTAATTCATTTAGGACAGTAATTGGTGCATGGATTTTTAATTGGAGGGAGGGGTCTATTATTTTTTACATTTTTTTTTAAATTTGCAATAGATAAGTTTTTATTAATAATTATGAACCGTTAAAAATAATTAAATTTATTATTAAATTAAGTAACAATAAAAACTGGCATAATGGGGAAACATGCATGATTCAAGGCATTAAATGGGGAAATATAGTTGTTGACTTTGAGATTGAAAACGTGATCTACACACACGTTTATACTATTCATATTTATGCCACTAACACCGTAATATAACCGTTTGTAAATCCTGAAAAGAATTCACGATTTCACTTATTTTCGTAAACAATTCTAATTTCACCTTATTTTTTAAATCAAAAATTAAAAATGCTATATTTAAAATTAAAAAAAAAAACCAGCAAAGCTGCACCAATTCTTCTTCTTCTTTTTTTAATTTTATTTATTTTGTTTATTCTTTTTTGAATTTGAATTTTTTTTCTTTATTACTATTCACATATTATTTGGTTTGATTTTGAATTTTCATTATTTCTATTCACAGATTATATTTTTGTAAAACTTAAATTTTTCTACAAATTTTATATTTTTTGTATTTTTCTTTATCTTATTTTTTTCAATTCAAAACCTTTAGACATATATTCAGATTTCTGCACTTAGATTTTAATTCCATTCATATTCAAATTTCCATTTGTGAATACTACTACTTTGTTTCTGCATATATTCAGATTTCGAATTCTAAATACTGTTACCTTTTTTGGATAAAAAAAATTGTTGAATATAAGGATAAAAAAGTTGAATATATAGCAACAAAAATATCTCAAAACTGTACATTCAATACCAGAACAAAAAAACCAAAAATCTAAAGGGTATTAACAACATTGGAACTAATCTATGTTATTTGGATAACCCTACTCTGCACAACCAACTAAATCAAAAAAAAAAAGCAAAAAAATCAAAGAAATAAAAAATAAATAAAAATCTGGAAAAGAAAAATCTAACCCTAAATAAAAAATCAATAATAAAAAAACCAAAATAAGAAATAGATGAGAATCCACAAAAAGTAATGACCGAACAATCGGGGCTTGTTTGCAGGTGTGCATGGTGAAGGATCTGGGCTTGTTTCAGGCGGGCATAGTGGACGCGCGCGGGGCTTGGGAGGTGATTTTGGTGCGACAAAGTACACACTTGCAACATGTTATTTGCAACATCAAGGATCCAAAATTCGATGACAAAGACAATAATAGCCCTAGACGGATTGAACAAAAAAGGGAGGATTGAACAAATTGAACTGAAGTTTAGTATAATTGTAAGGAATGAAAAGGGTATAGGGATGGAAAAGGAATCGGATAAAAGTCATAGTTGTCAAATAGCTTAACTATGATAGATTCCTTAATTTTTAGGAATCAAAGTCGTAGTAAAATCATTCCAAACACACACTCTGATTTTGATTGTCAGTTTCTAAAGTACTCAACCAAACACTACCTTAATATATTCGCAGTGCTAGACGGCGGTAGAGGCATCTTCTGGGGTATGCAAACAGAGGGTTAGTGCCCAGATCGTCTTCTCGGTGAACCAACAACGGCGAAGGCATCTTCTGGGTTGTGTGACTAAATTATCTTCTCAGTGAACCAACACAGCGGAGGCATCTTCTCGGTGGATCTCGACGACGGCGAAGGTAATCTTCGCGGTGGATCTACATGTCGGTGGCGCCTTTCGATGAACCAATGGCAGCAGAGACAAGGTTATCTTCTTGGCTACATACTATTGATCATCTTCTTGATCGTCTTCTCAGTTGGGTAATTTGAGCATCTAGGCACATAATCAGAGATAGCAGTGGAATAGAAATGATTCCCCAACACGGAATCAGTGAGTTGTATATCAAATTAAACAAAGGATAAACGAAATCTTAAAAATTTAAATTGCGTGTATCCTCTACTACAGTATCCACGTGATTGCTCGTTCACGAAAAATCGCAACGATTGCAGCCAACTTCTCCAAAGTCTGCTAGGAAACTTTCTGCGGAAGTTTTACTTTCTAGGTTTTAGAAAACTAGGGTTTCTTTTGTGTCACACACGTAATAAGTCTTATGACTTATTTTATATTTATCTATAATAATTAATGGGCTATAAGCCCATTATTATTATTATTTATTTAATTATGGCTCAACCATAATTATAATAAAAAGATTATTATAATATATATATATATAATAATAATAATATATCTAATATATCATCATTATATATTATTAAATTTAATTAAATCAAATTTAATTAAACATTAAATACTCTATCCAATAGAATTATCATAGTTCTCGTTTGATTAAATATTTACGATCGAATCGAATCATTTAATCCCACCATTTTAATTCGTAAACAAGGATCACATTTTGTGTGACCCATAGGCCCTCATATGTCAAGCGATTAGTCGAACTAATGGTCTTAGTTGAACCCTAGACAATAAACCAGACATTCTCGACATATGAGGTATGTTGCGAGGATACTGCAACAACCTGTAATGTGAAGTTCAAAATGATACAGTTCTTTCATTCATGAATACTCTGATTAAGTCTAGAATATGATAATGTGTCTATTCAATTAACTTAATCAATTTATCTCATTTTACTAATTGATCATGTTGTCATATTTGAACACTATTTCAAATATGACGTGCATTGGCCAATGACTAACGATCCAATTAGTTATGAGAAGACTAGTATTCTCTCTAAATCTATTTTGATGAATGAATCCTTTCTTGGCTCAACTACCACACACACATGTACTTCGTGATGTGCTCAACGCATGCCATATCTACTCCATTCAGAGTGCAAGTGTCAGTCATGGTCAAAAGCTCATCACTCCATACATGTTGTGTGTATTGACCTCAAGTCAGAGGACTATTACATTACTCCACAAACCAATACTTTCGTAGACACGTAAATAGAATACATCAAACGATTTCTTAGTTGGGTATGCTAATACTATACAAAGTATTTGTGCATCCATCATGAGATACCTAGTATCTCGTAGTTGTGAGAACCACTACACTCTCTAAGAGTATGATGCAGATCGCACATCAATCTCAATCGCATCATCGATATCCCATTCTCGATAATCATTGATTGGAGCTATTTTAAGAATCATGTCACAGTCATCTAAGATCTCACATCCTTAATGACGATATGAATTCATGGGAACACAAGTCTGAATAGTTATGCAAAATAATCAAAATACAGTATTCAACATAGTGCAATGCCAAGTATTATTTAACAAAGTCAATAATATAATACTGAATAATCGATCAAGTACGATGTCCTAATAAATGATTGTCTTCTAGGACATAAATACAACAGTCTCCCACTTGGCCTAAAGCCAATCACTCATATGCCTAATACCAAGACTCTCAAAGTGTCTGGCGTGTACATGCACACTAAGTATCTTAATGAAAGGGTCTGCAAGGTTATCCTCTGTGGGAATACGTTCCAACTCTATCTCTCCTCTCCCTATGATCTCTCGGATCAAATGATAACGCCTAAGTACATGCTTGTTTCTATTATTAGATCTCGGTTCCTTTCCCTGTGCAACCGCACCAGTATTATCGCAATACAATCTTATTGCGCGATTGGCACTCGGAACTACCCCTAGTTCTTTCAAGAACTGTAAAATCCAGACAGCCTCTTTTGCGGCTTCTGATCAGCAATGTACTCAGCTTCGGTTGTTGAATCTGTAGTTGATTCTTACTTGGAACTATTCCAGCTCACTGTTCCACCATTGAGAATGAATGCATATCCCGATTGCGATTTGTAATCATCGCAATCAGACTGAAAACTAGCATCAGTGAATCCAGTCACTTCTAGCTCTGGTTGTCCACTATAGATTAAGAAACATTCCTTAGTTCGTCTAAGATACTTTAGAATGTTCTTCACAGCAATCCAGTGAGGTTCACCTGGATTCTGTTGGTATCTACCAGTTATACTGACAGCGTAAGCCACATCAGGTCTAGTGCAAATCATGGCGTACATGATCGACCCAATAGCCGAGGCGTGTGGGACATTTTTCATGTGCTCGATCTCAGCCTCGTTAGAAGGACAGTCCTTCTTTGAAAGCTTGATCCCATGATTTGCAGGCAGAAAACCTCTCTTGGAGTTCTCCATAGAGAAACGCCTCAATACCTTATCTATGTAGGTGGATTGTGACAGTCCTAACATCCTTTTAGATCTATCTCTATAGATCCTTATTCCAAGGATGTAGCAAGCTTCACCCAAGTCCTTCATCATGAAGGATTTGGACAACCAATCTTTCACGGATTGCATTAATGGAATGTTGTTTCCCAAAATTAATATGTCATCCACATATATAATAATGAAAACAATATCATTCCCATTGCATTTTCGATAAACACAAGGATCTTCTGCACTTCTGACGAAATCAAATGACTTGATAGCCTCATCAAAGCGGATATTCCAACTCCTAGAAGCTTGCTTCAGTCCGTAGATGGACCTCTTAAGCTTGCACACTAGATTTGGATTTGACTTGGATATAAAACCTTCCGGTTGTGTCATAAACACTTCCTTATCAATGTTTCCATTGAGAAAAGCCATTTTGACATCCATCTGCCAAATGTCATAATCATAGTATGCAGCTATTGCAAGTAAAATCCGAATAGACTTGATCTTAGCAACTGGTGAAAAGGTTTCATCATAGTCAATTCCTTCTCTTTAACTATAACCTTTTGCCACCAACCTAGCCTTGTAGGTTTGTACTTTGCCATCTGCATCAGTCTTTCTCTTGAAGACCCATTTGCAGCCAATAGGTCTAACCCTTTTAGACAATTCAATCAAGTCCCAGACTTGATTAACGTACATCGAGTCTATTTCAGATTTCATGGCTTCATGCCACTTCCCTGAATCAATATCTAATATTGCTTCAGAATAAGTCTTAGGATCATCCTTGTCCGGAATTTCCACATCATCGTGTTCCTCCAAGAGGAGATTAAACTTGACTGGTGGACGACGTATCCTAGTAGACTTACGGAGTTGCATTTGTGGAGACTGTACATTCTGAACATGAGAAGGTTCTCATGTGTTGATCTGATCAATACCTGGAGAATTCTCAAGAGCTATATTTTTTTGCGTCTCTTGAGTAAGAGATTGAACGATATCCATATCATTCTCATTCAATCTATTTGAAGTTTATTGTGTATGCGAGATGTCTCCAATTATGCTCCCACTGGCTGGAAGACGATCACCTAGTGATAGACTTCCACCATGAGATTCGTTGAATGCTCCCACTGATTCCTTGTCGTGGTTCTCCGACAAGTTCTCAGCCTCAGTGTTAATTTGTGATTCTTGAATTTCTTCAAGTTCTATCATTTTACGACCTTGTTCCTTAAAGACGTAGTCATCTTCAAGGAATGTCGCCTGTCTAGAAACAATAACCTTTTGATTCACAAGAAGATAGAAATAATACCCTCTTGTTTCCTTAGGATATCCCAAAAAATAACCCTTTTCACCTTTGGGTTCCAACTTATCAGTGAACAACTTTTTCACATATGCAGGGCAACCCCACGTCTTAATATGTGAGAATGATGGCTTCTTGCCACACCATAACTCGTATGGTGTTCGCTCAACTGATTTGGATGGAATCCTGTTCAGAATGTAAATTGAGGTTTGGAGTGCATAACCCCACAAGAATGTTGGAAGCGAGGAGAAGCTCATCATGGATCTTACCATGTCTAACAGGGTTCGATTCCTCCTTTCAGATACACCATTCATTTGTGGTGTTCCAGGAGGTGTCCATTCAGATTGGACGCCATGTAACTTTAAATAATCAAGGAAATCATGGTTAAGGTATTCTCCTCCTCGATCTGATCGAAGAGTCATAATACTTTTCCCAAGTTGGTTTTCTACTTCAGCTTTATACTCCTTAAACTTCTCAAAAGCCTCAGATTTGTGTCTCATAAGATACTCGTATCCATACCTTGAGAAGTCATCAGTAAAAGTTATGAAGTATCCAAAACCACCTCTTGCTAGAGTAGTTAGAGGTCCACACACATCTGTATGAACTAACTCTAACACATCCTTGGCTCGTATCCCTTTCCCAGAAAAAGGTTTATTAGTCATTTTACCTTTGAGACAAGATTCACAGTTTCCATAAGACTCAAAGTCAAATGGGGTTAAGTAGTCTAACTTCCTTAACCTTTCAATTCTTTTCTCATTAGCATGGCCAAGTCTACAGTGCCATAAGAAGGTGAGGTTTTCCCGATTACTAAGTTTAGGTCTTTTGTTTTGTACATTAAGAATATCATGTCCATAGTTCAACAAATATAAACCATTCACAAGTGAATCATTCCCATAAACAATACCATTCAACATAAAGTAGCAACTACTATTAGAAAAATGGAAAGAAAAACCTTCAATGTCTAACATCGGAATGGAAATAATATTTCTAGTAATAGATGGAACAAAATAACAATTATTAAGTTCTAATCTAAAACCACTAGGTAAGTCTATAACATAAGTTCCTACACGTTCTGCAGCAACTCGTGCTCCATTTCCCACGCGTAGGATGACTTCACCCGGTCTAACCGCTCAGCTTTCCCTGAGACCCTGCACATTCGTACAAATGTGAGATCCACATGCAGTATCTAATACCCAGCAGACAGAACAATTAGTAGACATATTTATCTCAATGACAAACATACCTGTTCCAGTGCCAGATGCACCTAGTGCTCTTTTCTCAGCAGCCAGAACCTTGCAGTCCCTCTTACAGTATCCTTTCTCTTTGCAGTAAAGACACACATCCTTATCAACCAAATATTTCTTTTGAATACTACCCTTAGGTTTCAATGTATTAGGCTTAGAACCTTTCTTAGCCTTATTCCTCTGCTTCTTCTTGCCCTTATGAGCAGATTTAGCAGAAGAGCTCACCATGAGCACATTCCTATCCTTAGAGGTGGTAGCTTCAGAAGTTTTAAGCATATTATGCAATTCAGGCATTGTCGCTACCGTCTGATTCATATTATAGTTCACCACGAAGCTAGAAAATGAATCTGGTAATGACTGAAGAATGGCATAAATAGAAACATCGTCCCCTAGTTTAATGTCTAGGGATGCCAGTTTCTCTATTAGCCCTATCATCTTCAGTACATGAGGTGAAACCTTTCCCCCTTCAGGCATTCGACACCTAAACAGATCCCTCATGACCTCATATTTCTCCGAGCGAGATTCAGAGTCAAAGAGATCCTTTAGGTGTTGAAGCATTTCGTAGGGATCCATTTTCTCATGTTGCCTTTGAAGCTCTGGGGTCATCCCAAGCAGCATAATACACTGCGCCTGTTTAGCATCTTCTTGATGCTTCTTCTGAGCTTCAACGTCAAACGTAGCAGCAGAAGAACCGACGTCTGGGGTTTTTGGGATTGGCGTGTCCAACACGTACTCAATCTTTTCCTGTCTCAGCACCAAACACACGTTGCGTTGCCAATCCAGAAAGTTTGGCCCAGCCAATTTATTTGTTTCAAGAACAAATCTCAATGACAAATTATTCATTTCAACCTAGAGGAATAAAGAAATAAAATGGACAGGAATTAAAACACATAATTCCTATGATCGATATTCAGCAATCAAAATAAACATGGCCTTTAATTTATTTTGTCTCCATTATTTTCACATACTCAACGACCTCATCGGAAGAGTACGAATTTATATCTAATATAAATTATAATGGACTAGGATCCACATTAGTACTACCACAGCACGTGCTTGGGCTGATAACTGCGATAGTATAACTGGTAGGTGTCAAAACCAATTGTAATATCTACAATTCCTAGTTTATCGAACCTAGTCCGATTGACATCCCCTCATTGTTCCCCTGCTTGGGCTGGTGAAACAACTTAGGTGGTTAACAACCGTCATACGGCGACACCTCGTGTCCCTATAAATGTTCCGACAGATGTAATTCCGAGCAAAAGACTTGAGTCTTAAATACTCTTGGAATGAAATCCTCAGTTTAACTTTTAATTATGATGGAAGATGTCTTGCATTCTAAATGATAACCATGATTAATTGAGGAACATTTTAAGGCGGGGTATTTAATTGCTTAAACAAGATCCAATCAATCACTTGCTCATTCAAAAGAGCAAATATTGGGCGCCGTCTACCCAAGCATAAATCACGGTCTAACAAATATTGGGTGCCGTCTACCCAAACATGATTTACGGTCCGACAAATACTGGGTGCCGCCTACCCAGACAATATAGCGGACTATAACTATTAATGTAAATAACAATTCATATAATAGTTATTTAAATAAAGCAATTAATCAAATTATCATGCTTTATTATTAAAATAAAATTAATATGATAAACCAATTAATTTATCACATAGCACATAAATCAAATAAATGAGCAAAATCATGAATATTCGTAGATAAATATTGCTCATTTTAGAAATACCAACCAGTTCAAAACTATTGGTTTAATTTCTAAAAATTTCCAAAATTATTTTGCCCAACATAAAATTTATTAAATATATCACAATTTAATAAGCCAAATCGTCTTTGCGGCCGCGTTCTCACAAGTTTGGAATGAAAAGGACGTCGACGACCATAGAATGGAAAGGATGTCACGGGTCTTGGCTATTTGAATTTCTAGAGAGAGATAGGGGGAAGGTAGAGAGAGATGATCTGGTTTGAAATGAATTTTCACCTACACTGCTGGGCACCTAAACTAGCAGGGAGTGCTGGTCCATCATACGATGTAGTTTTAGTAGATTTAGTAAAGTAATTATATCTTTTTATTTTATAATCTATATGTAATTTCTTTTAATGCTTATTTTTATTATAATTATTTTATTTATCTTATATTTAAGATTTTTTTTTATGTACTTCCTCCTTCCCAAATATTTATTCCCACTTTTAATCTTAGTATGTCCCTCAAATTTATTCTTGTTTTTTAAAT
The DNA here is from genome assembly GCA_026898435.1 of Prunella vulgaris. Lineage (NCBI taxonomy): Eukaryota > Viridiplantae > Streptophyta > Magnoliopsida > Lamiales > Lamiaceae > Prunella > Prunella vulgaris. Next base: position 79,385 of record JAPKLY010000692.1, read on the forward strand.
ATTCTTTTATTATCTCACTCACAAATAATTATTTTATTTTTTAGTGGACCCCATAATTATTCCAACTCATTTTATATATTATTATCATACAAAAATTCATATAAACCCGAGTTCACGATGAATTCATATTTATTAATTATTAATGTTATGTGTATACACTATCTTGCTAAGTCAAGAAATGTTAGCAATTTTTTTTAATAAATTTTTTATTTAACTTTTTTAATTAATAATTACTTCATCGTCATTTAAGCAAATTAATTTCTTAATAACTCTAGAATAAATAAACTCAAAATTGA
>JAPKLY010000692.1:86658-126954 GCA_026898435.1 Prunella vulgaris
AGATACATATCTATTTTTCATAAAATCTCTCACTAATTATATATATAAAAATTTCGAAAATTAATATAATTGGGCCCAAAAAAATATTTCTTTTATTTTAATCACCTTGTCAATTGTTGGACATTTAATTGGGCTACTTGAGGGGCCTTTAGGAGAATTAAGATTGGACCTACTAATGGGCCTTGAATTCTAACATTGAGCCCAATGTCATTCAACCCATTAACATTAATCTCACTCCACTATAGGATTAATATTACACTATCCATCTTAACCCATATGACAATCATATGGCTCCCGGTCATTATTTCCTGTGTTTAAGATTCTCTTGTCCTTTAATTAATCAAGCCACTGAACGCTTTAAATAATTTAACATCTTAACCTTGGAGTAAGGACAACTCTTCTTTATCATCATACCGGAAACAAATTCCACTTGCAAGATTTAGTATGACGAACGTTTAGAGCCCACCAAGGGGACTAATCATGCAAGACTCTCCAAGCACATGCTCCTCTGTATTAAATCTTAGCAACTATCATATTCTCAATGGCGTCACCCAAGATACAAAGTATTGAGTCTTATTGACTCTCTGCCCATAACAAATAAAAGTACCACGCACGGATCACACACAGTCCTATTTAAGGGATAAAGGTTTAGAAATAAACGACCACTGAGGTCTAATTTTTCATCCCATAAATCAGTACGGAAGAATTACCTCTCTGTAGGTCCTCTTCAATACATCATCATGCACTAGTGCAATCCATTGGTCAAGATAAGCCAATCTGAGATATACACATCAACCGTTTACCAATGGGGTGTTCAAATCCCATCTAGGTTGTGAATTTAGTACTTATTACAAGAAACTGATAATGTGATCTTGCTGTGAGTTATCCGAGAATCACCACATTTATATATAGCTCAGTGATAAATAAATATTATATGAACGGATTGCAATAAATAAATAACATTCATATTTATCTAAAGCTCAGTGATAAAAGATTTATTTCAGATAAAGCTCAAAGATTCAGTTTAGTTATACAAAGTAAAAGCATACTTTCTAGTATAACCCTAACACACTTTGGACCAAGCATTGTGGGCACTATAAATACTCAAGTATCAGATTCTCAAAGCCGTCTTGGATCATTATTCATTAGTTAGATCATTAGGTAGTTTTAGAAAGAGAGATTAGAGGTTAATTAGTGGGTTCTTAGTTAGAATTTAATCTTCTTTCTACCATATCTTTTGATCTAGCCATTAGATCTTTAATCCATTTTTTCCATTGTAATCTCCATTGAATTTCCTACGTTCCTACGGTTTGATTTTATATTTCGCATTCCGGATTAGAAGATAGCATTTCAAGGTTTGATGATTGTATTTCAATTTCATCTACATTTGGTAAGTTCTCTTGAATTCTATTGTTTTAATTCATAATCATGATAGTTAGATTGTTAATTGTTGATTTCCAATTCCAATTAGCCATGGGCTAATATCCTTGTTGCATGGTTGTATGATTACTATGGTGAATTTAGTCTCTTGTTAATCCTATGCATGAATTAGTGATCTTGATGGATTAGTTCTCTTATTAATGATTTGTATGAATGCTTGGGATGTTTAATTGGATTGAATGGCTTATATGTTTTAGCAATGAAATGAATTGAGCTATAAGAACTTTATGCATACCAAGTGTTTGATGTTTTGCTAGTATGACCAATGAGAATTGCATATTAGCCTAGACCTCTTAATTGGGGTGTTGGAAGTTGTAGAGAGATCTAGACATCCAATAGAGCCCTTACCTTGTGTTGTAGAGAGATTTAAACACTAGTTGGCTTGACTAAGACACCAAGAGATCTTTTGAATGCTAGGATGGATATGATACTAGAGGAACTATAGTAGGATTACTTCCATGTACACTTCACACTTGCTCACTTCTTTGAGGTGATAGTTAGGATTACTATTTCTTGTTGATTTAGTTAATAGACACCGTGATTGTTTTCTTGCTTTCCTAGCTATCTACCTTTGTGAACACTCAATACTTGCTTGATATCACATCGTTTCCCTGTGTTCGATATTTAACTTGGTTAACTTGCCGCGACAACAACGACCACATTCACTTGCGTGGAAATCATACACAATTTTGGCAAATAGGTTTTTGGCACCGTTGCAGGGGAAACACTCTCTTTGTCAAGCTAGTTGATGTTTGTTTACATTTCCTTTCTTTATTTTGTTTCTTTGTTGTTATTGACTATTCTTGGTGAGTTTTGATACTTGATTATTTTTGTAGGAGTGAACTCAATTGAAGATGGGCGAATACAACCATTGCTCGTATTTCTCACAAGATACATATCCTCCTAATCCCTATACATATCAACCTTACCCATATCAACCATCACCTCCACAATACTAATCTTATCCTTATCCTCCCAATTTATACTCATATAAAGATTCCTACACTTATGAAGATACACATTCCTACACCTCTTATGAAGATCCATATTCCTACCCTCCACCCATTCCTATGCCTTGCCATCAAGAAGAAACTCCTCCTAGTTATGTAGATGAGGCTCTTGCTCAAATTCTCAAGCAATTGGAAGAAATAAGAAGTGAAAATGAAAAGTGCTTTGAGGAGACAAACAAGAAGTTTGATGAAATGTTCATGTCTCAAAGTCATCAAATCAAGAGCTTAGAGCTCCAAATGGAGCAATTGAGCATTCGAGCCAATGAGATGTGTGAGGAGAAAGATGGGGGTAATGATGAAGTTGAAGGGGAAAAGGAAAGTATGGTGGAAGAAGGGCATGTGGAAAATGAAGATAATCATCATCATGAGAAGACTAAATCTCTTTCTATTCTAGATTGTATTGGAATTCAATTGTCTATTGAACCTTCTCATGCTTACATTGACTATGAAATTCCTATTATTAATGATGATATTGCTTATAAATTTCCTCATGCTACATTGATTAGGAAGCAAGAAGAAGAGAAGGATGAACTAGAAGAAGAAGAAAGAGAAGAATGTGAAAAGGAAGAGGAAAAAGAAGAAATTGACGAAAGTGAAGAGGATGATGAAGATGAGTATGAGCATGATGAGTACAAGGATCTTTATGATCAATTTGATTTGGATATTGATGGTAGCAAAGGAGAAATCCTAAGTGAGATCAAAGAAGATAAAGATGATTTTGAAGAGATCAAATTTACTCATGTTTAAGATACCTCCGATCTTAAGAGCTTTACTAATCCTTTTTACAATTTCATTGATTATGATATTATTCCTTGTTATGATTGTTGATAGGCGAACTACCTAGGGATAATCACGGAATTATCTTAAGGCTAAGAAGGCGCCGGCTTATATAGAAGCTTCGTCATCAGCTTGGACCGAGGTTAATCCTGGAGTGCACGTCGAGGTAAGAAGGAAGCCTGCCCATGCTCCCGAGAAACCAGGCCCAACAACCAGCTACACGAATAAACCAAATTCTGGGCAATTCGTCACACGCAAGGCTAGACGAAAACCCGAGCAAAACCACATTGACTGGAAGTTGATAACCTCGGTGACCTTCATCCAAGCCATGTCTAAGGAGTAAACCTCGGCAACCACCCGAAGGTATAAGGGAACCACCAACCAGAACCAAGGTGACGGGGAAACCTCGCGCCGAGCTCCCCAAAAGAGAAATGCTCCGCGACCTCCCCAGCGGGTCTCAGTAACTCAAAAGGAGCTGAACCCTGCCCTGAGGGACCTCGCCAACAACCCTGATCAGCTCCAACGCACCATTGCCGCCCTGCAGAGGTTACAGCAGAGGCAGCACGACGAGCTCGCCCTGGTACCTCGGCGAGCTCCGACTACTGAGGCCAGGGAACAGACGAGGCCAACCCATGGCACCCGGACCCAAGGTTAATACAGCGACCTTCCCACCGAACAGGAGGCGAGCTCCGCCCAAGCTCGCCAACGTAGGGAGCGCACCGGAAAAGCCAAGGTGGCGGAGGGACCAAGTCCGCACGATGGGCGAGCTTTGGCTTATACCGAAGCATCTGCCACCCATCAGTCGCCAAGGAGGGAGGTCCTCCAAGGCAGGTTGGGGCCGAGGTGCAGGGAGAACGAGTGAATGGCGGCCCTCGCTTCATCGCATAGGGGAGAATCAGACCTACAACCTCGTAGGTCCGCCCACGACCGACTGAGAAGGCCCGCAGCTGATAGGTTGGGCCCGAACGGTGGGCACCAATTCCATCCCATCACCGAGGGGTCACCCCAGAGCGAGGCACCATAAGGGCGTGCATCCATGAGACGCATGACCTTTGAACAGCTTCCACAGGAGGTGGCCCACAATGACGAGCTGTCCACATTGAAGAAGGTCGTCGAGATGCTACAATAACAACTAGCAGCCAAATCCGGTGGCTCTGATGCCACCACCCTCCCCGCGTCTCCATTGGCATCGGCCATCCTTAGAGCACCGGTCCAAATGAAAGTCCAATTCCCAGTGATGTCCGCATACGAAGGCAAATCTGACCCGAAGGTCCACCTGGCCAAGTATGCGGACTATATGATCTCGGTGGGTGCCACCGACGCCACCTAGTGCCGGAACTTTCCGCTGGCCCTCGGGGACCGAGCTCATCGCTGGTTCTCATCACTCGCCCCGGGGTTAATTCATTCATTTGGCCAACTCACGCGGGAGTTCTTGGCCCACTTTTTTGGGTTTGGATCCTACCTCACCCAGAAGCACCGGCTCGCCAACATTCACCAATGCGAGAATGAGACCGACCAGCAGTACCTGGAGAGGTTCGATAAGATCCTACTGGAAGGTGAACCGGTGAGCGAGGATACTAAAATCATCACGGTGATGGCTGGGCTCAAGAAAGGCACCGAGCTCTGGAAGAAAATGCACCTAGCATGCTCGAACACCTACACCGAATTTCGGCACAAAGCCGGGGTGTTTGTTGCCATGCAGGAGGCCCTCATGAAAAAGGTCGGTGCCTCGCAGGAGAAGAAGCCCTACGGGAAGAAGTCCGGGGGCACATACAAAGCTCCCCGGAACTTAAAAGCTTTCGGCGATGGGGACGAGTTCAAAGAGAAGCTCGACCAGGTGCTCACCTTCTCCGTTGACCATGTCTTCACCGCAGTCAAAGGCAAAGCCATGCTGGACGAACCAAGGAGAATCTGCCAGGACCACGCAAAGCTCAACCCCATCAAGTATTGTGCCTACCACCAATCGATCGGCCACTTCACCAGTGAATGCCGAGACCTCCTCAAACACCTGTGGAAATTTTACAAGGATGGAAAGCTGGCCAAGTTCGTGAAGAAAGCACCGGCAAAGAGGACCAGGGTCGAGAGGAGGGAGATCTCCGATGGTAAAGGAGAGGACGAGGACCAACGTGGCCCTCAACATAGGCGAAGGGCACCTCCCCAACCTCAACAAAACCTGGAGCCTACTAGAGAACTCCTGGTTCTCGAGGAGGTGATCGGAGCTGCCGAAGGTCTCCAAGATGGGCGATCCTCCATTTCCAAAAGACAGAGGAAGGCCGAAATCCGGGCCGTAAACCAGGTTCAGGAAGGCAGCTCCAGTTCCAAGCCCGCCACACAACCCACTGACGAGCTGACATTCTCTTCGGCGAACTTGGAAGGGGTACTGACGCCCCACAATGACTCGTTGGTGATAAGTGCCAACATCATGAACGTCCGAGTTCACAGACTACTTGTGGACACCGGCGCCTTCACCAACATCCTCTTCAAATCCACCCTAGATGCCTTAGGTGATTTTGAGTCATATATAGAACCTAGCAATGCTAGGATAGTGGGGTTCGGAGAAGTTGTAACCGTCCCCCTAGGTAGCATTAGGTTGAGCGTCCAGTTTGTATCGGCCGAGGACCCGGAGCGGAGACTGACTAGGTTAGTTGATTTCCTTGTTGTCGAACAGTAGTCCTCCTACAACGGGTTCCTTGACCGCCCTTTTATTAATGAATTCAAAGTGGCGTGTTTGACCTACTACTACTGTTTGAAATTCCCGACTCCAAAAGGTGCCAGAACTATAAAAGGCGACCAGAAAAAGGCCCGTGAATGTTTGCTCCAAATCAAAGACGCCCAGATCAAAAAATCCATGATGCAGGTTTAAATCCTCGAGGAAGATGTGCAAACCCCGGCAGACGAGCCTAACATCCTGGACATCATCTCAACAAAAACTGAGTTGATGGAAGTAGGCGACCTGCCGGAAGTTGACCAAGTCTCAGAACCTGCGTAGGACACCCAACCGGCGCCAATGGAGGGAGTGGAAGCCACCCAAAATAACCAAGTGCAGGAACCGGTGCAAGATCAGCAACCTGCGCCCATGGAAGTGGTTGACGAGGTCCAAGATGGGGAACCAGCGGTAGGTCAAGAACCAGTGCCAATGGACGTTGATCCACCTCCCCAGGTTGCAGAACCTCCCCGAATTGGTGGACCACCGGAGGTACAGGCGGTTGAGGAACCTGTCCGAATTGAAAGCCAAGCTGATGATCTCGAACCGCGCATAGGTCACGAACCTACGCAGATGTCACAAGAGGAATGTGATGAGTTCATCAGTGATCCGAGATGAAAAAGCCAAAAAAGGAAAGCCACCCCCATAGAGGAAATGATAGAACTCCCGGTGGACCCAGAAAGGGACTTGGAACTTTTCATAGGTTCCGAGATACCGGAACCATATCGGTCGAGGATGGAGCTGTTCTTGATGTCCAACTTGGACGTGTTTGCCTGGTCCCATGAAGACATGACCGGGATCCCGTTGGAGCATGCATGCCACCGACTCAACATAGATGCGACAAGGAGACCCGTCTGCCAAAAGCGAAGGAAGTATGGACTAGACAAGTACGCAGCCCTAACCACCGAAGTTGGGAAGCTGTTGGACAACAAACTAATCAAGGAGGCTTTATGCCCGAAGTGGGTCGCGAACCCCGTCTTAGTGAAGAAACACAACGGAACGTGGAGGTTATGCATCGACTTCACGGACCTAAACAAGGCGTGCCCGAAGGTCAACTTCCCACTGCCCCACATTGATCAGCTTGTGGATAGCACCGCTGGCCATGAGATGATGACATTCATGGACGCTTTCGCAGGTTATCACCAGATAGCGATGCACCAGGATGACCAGGAGCATACGACGTTCTACACCAACAAAAATATGTATTGCTGGGAAAGGATGCCGTTCGGACTTATCAACGCCGGAGCAACCTACCAAAGGTTGGTGAACAAAATATTCGACCAATAAATCGACGAATCCATGGAGGTGTATGTGGACGACATAGTTGTCAAGAGTTTGCGAAAGGAGGACCACCTCGACCACCTAAAGCAAACCTTCGACATACTACGCCACTACAACATAAAGTTGAACCCCAAGAAGAGCAGCTTCGGCGTACATTCAGGAAAGTTCTTGGGGCATCTGGTAAGCCAACGTGGCATAGAGGTCAATCCGATGCAGGTCCAATGCATAATCGAGATGGGCACACCTGACTCCGTACAAAAGATTCAAAGATTGACCGGGTGTATGGCAGCTCTGAACAGGTTCATCTCCAGGTCTGGTGATCGAAATCACCCATTCTTTGAGGCAATCAAGGCAAACACGCACAGATATAAGGAGGCAGCTAAAGCCAACAAGCTCCACCTTAAAAACCACTTCGAATGGACGGGCGAATGCCAATGAGCTTTCAAAGATATTAAAGCATACCGGGCAAACACTCAAATCCTTTCAAAGCCAGTGCCTGGTGAGAAGCTGTACCTGTACCTTGCGGCATCGGAGGTTGCGATCAGCTCCGTCCTGGTCCGAGAAGAGGCGAAAACACACCTGCTAGTGTACTACGTAAGCCAAGTCTTACATGAAGCTGAGTTGCGGTATACCCCGACGGAAAAGCTACCCTATGCACTGGTGATGAGTGTTAGAAAATTAAGGCCCTATTTCTTCGACCACCCGATAGAGGTGTTGACGATATTCCCACTAAGGCAAATACTACAACGGTCAGACACTGCAGGACGCTTGTTGAAATGGTCACTAGAATTTAGCCAGTACGGGATAACCTACGCACCCCAAACAATAATCAAGGGACAAGCGCTCCCCAATTTCATCGTCGAGCTAACTTTCCATAAGATCCGACGAGGGGGCATATAGCTCCATGGCACCTCTACGTTGACGGATCATCAACTAGCACAGCAGCAGGAACCGGTGTAGTCCTGATTAGCCCAGACAGACAAGTCTTCACCTCCGCGATCCGGTTCGACTTCATAGCAACAAACAACGAAACAGAGTACGAAGCTTTGATAGCCGGACTTAGATTATCATTAGCTGTGGGGGCAACCAATCTTCAAGTTTTCAGAGATTCCCAGCTAATAATATCCCAAGTCCGGGGGAGTACGAAGCTAAAGACAAGCAGATGATGACGTACCAGAAGATAGCGGCACATCTGATCTCGATGTTTACGCAGGCTTACATCAATCAGATACCGAGGCTGGAAAACACACAAGCAGACGCCCTAACCTGACTAGCTACCAGTAACGGCGAGGCAGAAGTCACGGAGGTTTTAGTCACGAAACTGAAGAACCCCTCGACGTCCGATTACAAAGTAAATCAGACCTCGAGTGGGGGGCAGGATGGCGATAAAGATAGTGAAGATTGGTGCACTCCGATCCAAAAATACTTAAAGGACGGAACAACCCCCGAGGATGCATGGGAAGCTTATCGGCTAGTGAAGCAAGCAACCAGGTATATGTTGGTGGATGGCCAACTCTACAGACGTGGATTCTCTCTACCCTTACTCAAATACTTATCTAAAAAGCAAGGGTTCAAGGTGTTAGAAGAAATTCGTGAAGGAATTTACGGAAGTCACGCTGGGGGGCAAGCTTTGGCATATAAGACAATCAGACAAGGGTACTACTGGCCCACCCTTCGCAAAGATGCCATTAGCTTCTCACGGAAGTGCCGAAAGTGCCAACTTTTTGCACCTAATATCCACTCCCCGGCTACTCAACTAAAGTCAGTTTTCAGTCTGTGGCCTTTTGCAAAATGGGGTATCGACTTGATCGGCCCATTTCCACCTGGCAGGGGCGGTGTAAAGTTTGCTGTTGTAGCAGTGGACTATTACACTAAATGGGCTGAAGCTGAGACACTCACAACGATAACAAAGGAAAGAATGATCGGTTTTATATGGAAGAGCCTGATCTGCCGGTTTGGACTTCCGCAATCGATCATCACAGACAATGGAAGACAGTTCGACGGTCAGAAGTTGAGAGATTTTTGTAGTTCGTGGAACATCAAGAAGCACTACTCAACTCCATACCATCCACAGTCGAACGGCCAGGTTGAGGCAGTCAACAAAATCCTAAAACACACATTGAAAATCCGCCTTGAAGACAAGGAAGAAAGCTGGGCAGATGAACTCTCGGAGGTTCTGTGGTCTTACAGAACATCATACCGAGCAAGTACCGGAGAGACGCCATTTGCCTTACCCTTCGAAACAGAGACGGTAGTACCGGTGGAAGTCCAAAACAAGACTTGGAAGGTGGTAGGATTTGATGAAGAAAAGAACAACGAAGCCTTGGCAGTCGAAAAAGATCTGATTGAAGAGACCAGAGCTTCGTCGGAAATGAAAAATGCCACCTACAAGCGTAGGGCGAAAAAGTACTACAATTCCCAAGTCCGAGATCGAAAGTTCAAGGTTGGGGATCTAGTGCTAAAGAAGAAATTGATGGCCCCGCCGGGTGTATTTGGATCAAATTGGGAGGGACCATTCTGGGTCACCGCAGCCTGGGCAAACGATACATATGACCTCGAAAATGCGAAAGAAAATGCCTCGTCATACACCTGGAGTGCGGCACACTTGAAGAAGTTCTATCAATAGATCTAGATTTTGTAATAGACTAGCTGAAGGTTCGCATCAGAAATGTTGATGGCAACCAATATAAATTTCGTTACTAGGTGAAGTTAGAAATTTTTAGAAAATATCCAACTGTACGAAGCTTCACAAAATATCCAATTGTTCGAAGCTCCGCGAATACGCAAGGACCAAGGTCCCAAATGTTATAATCTAAAAACTCGAAGGCAAAGGCCAAAGTGCCCAAGGTTAGTGAAAGGTATCCTTCTCAAAGGACTACCAAACACCAACTGCCTTAAGGTAGAAAAATTCACGAAAGAGACGATAAAACGTCTAAGGCAAGGCTCGCGAAACCCAATCGCCCAAAGTGAATTAAACGAAGTACAACTCGCTATCCCAAATGGTTTAAGACGAGCAATTCGTGGCCCTAAGCGGTGTAGGACGAAGAATACGTACTAATCAAATGAAGGTATAATTCATTGTCCTAAGCGACGCAAAATGAACGATTCACTTCTCGAAAGTAGAGTAAGACAAATAGTTAAGTACCTAAAATATAAACGAGCTAAATAGAGATATAACGTACGTAAAGATGCGGAATAAGCAAGGTTGTAACAAAAGGCTCGAATTTCATTTAAAAGATACTTGAGAAACTTTCAAGTCAAAAAGATACTTGAAAAATTCCCAAGTATACGAAGTAGTGCTAGCCACAAAGGTCGGCTAGCTGACCATCTTTGAAGTGCAAAACAAGCTCCTTCTGGGCGAGCTACACATGCCCGGCGAGCTTCAACTACTTTAGCAAAATGAATTACAAAAATGCTAAACTAAGAAAGCAAGGAAAAATCTAAGTCTCTGGAGCTGCGGGGGCTTGAGGAGTAAAAGTAGAGGCGGCATCGGCAGGAACCTCGGCGGCTGTGACCTCTGGGTGAGATACCTCCGGGGCGGCCTCAGTGCTGGCAACCTGGTGACCTTATGGGGAAAGCCGTGGCAGGATGGTAATGTTGCCGGTGCACCCGCTGGTGTCGAACTCGCCAGTGTCCAGCATTGCATCCCCACAAGCCTCCTGAAGTTGGGCTAAGGTGGGGTGAGTTCGCCCTTCCTCATTGGCGACCTCCTCCTCCGCGAGGTTCAGTTCCGGCACAGGCACAGTGTTTATGATCTTGAAACGTACCGAAACGAAATCAAGGGGGATCCCGAGCTCTGGAAGGTCGCCGATGTCCAGCTCAGTCTCATTGGGGAAGGGAGTCTTGTCCATGCAATCCTTGAAATCGCCCACCACGGCCTTAACCTCATCCTCTTTGTGAGCTCGCGCCCACCAGAGGGTCCTCAAAACCTCGGTGTAACATTGGACGAATCCTTTGTCAGAGGCCTCGGCCCTCACAGCCACCAAATCTGCCGAAGAAGAGGCATCATTACGAAGCTCGGTAACTTCATTGATCTTCACTGAGAGCTCATCCCTCAGCCTCGAGCATTCTTCGTCGGCGCTCTTGGCCAAACCTCTCTGCAACTCCAGCTCTTTCCTGGTCACAGCATGCTCGCCAGCCTCCTTCGCGAGCTTCTCAGCGAGCTCATCCTCCTTGGCTTTGATTCGCGCATCGGTATTCTCCTGAATGGAGGTAAGCTGTCTATGAAGTTGGGAGAGGTTATTCAGGGCGCTGTTCTCGGATGCCATAGCCACGGCGGCCTTCTCCTCGGCGAGCTTTGCTGACCTTTTGGCTTTGTCCAGTGACTCCGCCAGTTTAATCAAGTTCTCATTCTTCTCCTGGCGAACTTGCTCCTGTTGAGTCACCAGGTCAATCGCCTTTTGACTGGCGAGCAACAATCTGCTCGCATGATAAATTGAGAGCCGGGCATTCTCTATCAGGTTTTGGCTCTCAATGGTCGCCAACTGAGGGGTCGACCAGTACCTCGGCACCTCGCTCACGGTGTCTCGAGTTATGCCTGGTGGGAGGTTGCGCATAGAGGTGAGGGAGCGAGAATGCTCGTAAGAATGGAGGGCCTCGTGCCTATTAGGATGAGTAATGGAGGCATAGCTGCGAGGTTAGAACACTTGGTTAGTAAATAGTTGGCATTGGCAATACAGAAAGAAAGACAAGTGTATTGGACGAGCTCTTACTGAACTCGCTCGGGGTCCCAGCCGAAGATGGTGTCATCCACCATTTGCACTCCGAATGGAGATTGGGAAGGTAGCGACCTTCAGAGAGGTGTGATCGCCAGCGGAGCAGTTGAGTGGGCCGATCCACCTTGTGCCGACCTTGTGTCAGCCTGCTCGGTTTTCTCGGGCTCGTCCTTGTCACGGAGACCAGTTCGTGCCCTCTTGCGAGCTTATACCTCGCCCTCTCCGACCCGAGACCCATCGCCACGTTGGAGGCCCCTTTTGGACGGATGTGAAGCTCGCTCGGGCGTGGCCCCACCTCGCCCTGCTCCCCTGCTGGTCTTGGTGACCTCCGTAGCCTTGGTTTAGGGCGGGGCCTTAGTCGGCCCTTTCTAGGCCCCAGATCCGCCTATGTCTCCTTTCTTCAAGGCGAGCTCGTCTTTCTTGCTCGCCTCTAGGGCAAGAGCTGATGGCATGGCCAGTCTGTTAGGGCGAGGTGGGCCCATGGCGAATCAGCGAGCAAGGGTTTGATAGGCGGGGGGAACCTCGACAGTGGGAAATGCAACCCAGTCACCACCTGTAAGATTTTAAAATAAAGTGATTAGCAACTTGACGAGCTAACCACCCCATGGGCGAGCTTCGGTAAGATGGTAGACCTGGAAGCTAGGGACCCTGGACCGCGAGGTGATGCGGCAAGGAGTGGAGGCCGGCGAGTCCAAGGCAGTTGTGTTGACTAAGGTGGGCGATCTCCCGGTCCTCTTTGCTCCTCAAATAACAAACAGCTGCACCAAGTCAAACTCGATCTGAATTTTGAGCTTGCCGCGACTAGACTTGTGATGCTTCAAACCTGTAAAAGAGGGGAATTAGATTAGTAAATCTAATTCAACACACGCACACCGAAGTAGGCGACCTACTGCTGGCCTCCCCATATTCGTCTGGGGAAGGAATTCGTCCTCCTCGTCCGGAGTAACTAGTGGAAGCTCACTAATCTCCACCCATGAAGACAAATTGCTGCTTCCAGTCACAGACCTTGTTTGGAAGGATTCCCAAAAACTTCTCCCCCGATCGAGCTTTGATGTAGTAATACCCCTTGTCGTCGTTCACCTGCCAGGTTACGATGAACAATGCATCGAGCTCGGCTGTGGTCAATCGGTTCTCATATCCCTCCAACCCGAAGACTGCCAACGCCGCCAGCAAGCTACTCCAGGCATTGAGGGTGAGCTGTGTAACAGTGAGGTTGTGGTCTAATAAAAATTGACCGATGATCGGGTGCAAGGGCAGTGTGAGCCCGACCTCGGGGGATGTGCACATTGATAGCCTTCAACCCGGCCGGAGGCGCATCAGCTCACTCGTTCTTTTCTGGAACATATAGGTAGATGTCGAGAGGGATTCGATATCTGTCGCAAAGTTCGGGAATTTGGTACTCGTTTATCACACTCCGAATGTTGCTCGCTTTGTAATCAGATTTGTTCGCTACATCCCAGAAAGCTCGCCCGGGAAGAGGGAAGCTCGCCACGTGCTGGGCGAAGTATTCCTCCCAATCAAATGGATGGATGACGTCAGCGGAGACCTGGTGTTTGATCAACTGGGGTTCAGGGAAGTCGATGGATCGGAGCCAGTCGATTGTAACTTATCGAGGTCGCCTCCTTGCTCGTCGACCTCGGCAACCCCCTCACCAACCTCGGCGACCTCTTCGCCATCTTCGGTGACCTCCCCTGTGGCCTCGACGACCTCCTAGTCCTTATCTAAGGCCTCATTGGAGGTTAACTCGAAACCCCACCAGAGCTCGCGGAGATAAGACTTTTCACTCTGGCCAGAGTTGGTAGCCTTTTCCCCTGAGTCAGGCCGAACCCCGCCAAGAAGCTCGCCGGAGTCCGGGCGAGCTACTGAGGCCATCTCAGATCTCGGGTCAGTCATTATCAGAGTGATAAGGGGAATCAGTTCGTTACCAGTCATCGGTCGTTTCCCCGGATTACGGTTCGAAAGGGTTCTACTTGAAGATTCGGCCAACATGGTTAGGGCAAGATTCAAAAAGTGTCCGAAGCTTGGTGAAATTCCAACCACCGGAGTTAGGGTGTGTAAATACTTGGGGAATCCAAAAAGTTACCAGAAACGTCTAAAATTCCCGAAAACTCTAAGAAATTGGAAAAGGGACGAAAGAAATCTGAAAGAGAGAGGAGAAAAGAAAGAAGAAATCGGATTCTACCTTGAGGAGCCTTTGAAAGTCCGTCAAATACAAGAAAAAACGATTGTCGGAAAAGCTCGAGAGAATCGGAAATGCAAAAGTGGGAAATGAATTCGATTTCCCCTATTTATAGATGTCGGGATGAGCTGCGATTTCCAGAAACCTCAGGGACCTACATGCAAAAATTTGAAAGTTTGTCATGATGAGGTGTGTGAACTGAGGCCTAAAAAGGCATGCACGACGCCTTGATCCTCGCTCCGTGTCAGCACTCAAACCGCCAAGACGAAGCTCGCTCGAAAGCTCGGTACCTCACCCAAGAATAGTTTGCCAACACTCGAGCCTTCGTCCACAGAGACAAATCAACTCACCCACACATTAAAAATATCATGATGTGTGCGAGCAGGGGGGCAAATGTTGATAGGGGAACTACCTAGGGATAATCACGGAATTATCTTAAGGCTAAGAAGGTCGCCGACTTATATAGAAGCTTCGTCATCAGCTTGAATCGAGGTTAATCCTGGAGTGCGCGGTGAGGTAAGAAGGAAGCTCGCCCATGCTCCCGAGAAACTAGGCCCAACAACCAGCTATGCCGAGAGAGAGAAGCTCGTGGGCGAGGTTCCTCTCTTGAGGAGAAGCTCGCCCATGCTCTGAGAGACCAAGCAAGAGCCCACCTCTGCACATCGATCCGAAATTGCATAAAGGCCTAGAAGCTCGCCTAAAGAGCTCGCCTAAGACCGGGACATTGTTAGCGTATATATATGAGACGCCAATAGGTGTGTAGTAGGATAAATATCGTAAAGGCAGCACGGGTGGCGAATTAGGGCAAGTGTCAGGGACACTTGCCAACACCTAAAGGCCAAGTAGGCCCACAAGGTGCCACCTCATACATGTTGACCTATAAATAGGGCACTCTTGTACTATTCTAAACATAACTTAATTATAATACACATTTACTTTCTCTCAATAAGCTCTCTACTTTCTCTCTCTATATTATCCACCCAAGAACACATTTCTTGAGTGATTGTTTGATAGGATTATATGTCCTTATAGCCACATAAATACACCATTAGTAAATTCTACCAACAATGATGATATAGAGTATCCTACTCATTCTGTATGCCTTGATAGGAATCTTGAAGAGGAGAAGGAAGAGGTGAAAGAACAAGATGTGGAGGAGAAGGAGATAGATGATTCAAGAGAGGGAGAAGAGGAAGAACAAGAAGAGGTGGATGAATGTCCATTATGGGACATGAGCATAAATGGTGAAGAACAACAAAATGAAGTGGAAGATGAGCTACAAGGAGAAATGAGCATTTCTAAACCCTTAAACTCTTCTACTTGTGCTTTAATCGATAATGTTGTTTATTGTGAATTCATCTTGCCTTTTGATATAATTGATTACAAGATTGAATTGAGAATTCTCTTGAACTTCTTTGATAGTCGGAAATGGGGGTGGAATGGTGTTATTTTGAGAAGAAAAGAGGAAAAATTTTCATGTGCTTATAAGTATAAAATGATAAGGAAGGTAGGTGTATGGGGTAGAAATCCTACTTGTTTCCTTGATCATTATGCTTTGAGATTTATGTTTGATGGGGAGGATGCCAATTATTCTTGGCCATTTAGCTAACATTGATGCGTCCGGCTAGGGGACGTTAAATCCAAGCGCTAGATGGGAGGCAACCCATCCAAAAAATTCTTATTTACTTGTTTAAATTTTTAGTTTAGAAAGTTTTGTTTATGTGTTGATTTGATTTTGGATTTTGAAGTAAGTTGTGATATTTTCAATCTTGATTTTTACATGTGCTTAATTGATAGTTTGGGGGAGTTTATATTGAGATGGTATGATTGGTTTTAGATAGTGTTGTGCATGATTATATTTGGATTTGTGCTTTAATTGCTTAGCCTATGCCATATTCATCATTCTTTTCCAAACTTTTAGGATTGACAATCCAAAAAAGTTTGGGGGGTGTGATCATTCTTCATTTGGGTTAATTGATATTGATTAATGATGTTTATGTTGGTTTAGAATTGTTTGAAGTGGTGTGGGAAATTTAATTTCGAAATTGTGAAAAAATTGCTCCGGTCGAGCGGTTCACAACTGGCGTCCGAGCACCGGTCTACGGGCGATCGAGCAAATCGCTTCGACTCGGGCAATAAGTAGGCACTCGGTCGGTAGGCATGGCTCGCGTACGAGCGGCCGCCTTCAGACGTCCGAGCAGGCTCTGGGCACGTGATCGAACGGCAGCCCCAAGGTGAGTCATCTTGACCATTTTTCTTGTTTCGGCCACACTTTCTTCCTACACCATTTTCCACACACAAACACACATATTTTACACCACATTCTTGCACACACACTCATACAAAAACACACGAGAAGAGAAGAGGAAAATTCTTGGAATTCAAACTCTACATTTCTACTTTTCACTTCCTTCCAAAGGTATGTTTTCTATACTCCTTTCTTACTCATGTTTGTTTACTTACTTCCTTTTCCTCATGTTAGTTAGTTTGTTTGATCAAGTTTGTATTGATGATGATCTTGGATTTCTTGATGTATTGAGTAGTTGCTTTAATTTTTGCATTACATGATCTTTCCTCCACTTCTTAGCCAAACTTTTTAGACCCTTGGTCCAAAAAATTTTAGGGGGGGGGGTGTGATCGTTTAGTCAATCTCATTGCAATGCTATGCTTATGTTGATTTTTAGTGTTCCTATGATGTTTTGGACCATATGCTTATATTGATGACTTATTTTGCTTGTTGTGATTGCCATTATATTGCTAGTTTAGAGTAGTGTGGCATGAGATATTCTTATGATTGTATGGATGTGTTGATAGTATAGGTTTGATGTAGTGGATTTATTTCTTGATTCTTGTCTTGTCTAATTGTTATGGATTCTATGATGCTTGATACTTTGATGATTTGAGCACTTTTGAGATGATATGAGTCATGATCACCCTATACTCGTGAGTTTTGAGCCTATGATGCCCGTTTCAATCTTGAACGGATGATGTTTCTTTGATTTGAGTTCCACACATACATGTTACTCTAGAACTTGGCTTTGGTCTTATTTGAGGCTACATTAGATGAAGATTTCACATGACATGATTTGAGGCATTTCATTGATTTATATTGAGCTACTTTGCAATATGAGCGTACCCTTGATATTATTATCCATTGCTCACCATTTTGTGACTATAGACCTTTCTTTGGCTAACCACACTTTAAGCCATTTTCCTTTCTTTTTGGAACTCTCTTGTCCCTATGATTAGTAGAGTGAAAAGAAGGAAGGAAGATTGGTGATTCGATGAAGAAATTGGTGGCCAAGGTGGAAATAAATTCTTTGCATGGATTGTTGTGAAAAGAAAGTTCAAAAGCAAGTGCTTGCAAGGAATGAAAAAGGTTGACTTTTTGTAAAATTATGGTCAAGTTTGACTCTAGTGTTGTGAGTATGATCACAACTTGTCAAAAGGGAAGAATGATCTTTAAAAGTGTGATTTTGGAGGAGCATGAAGAGTAAGTGCAAACATTGCATGAAGATTTGGATGATTATTACATGATTCCTTCTATGCTTTACTAATCATACTTAGTCACTTCTATCCATATGTTCCTTCCCTACCAAAGAGCCAACACTACAACCTTATGAAAGTCCTTATTGATATGTGAATGATTTGTCATTTCAAGTGGTAGAGAATGTAGACTTGAGCCAAGCTTATGGTAGTATGTGTATGTGGTGTGATTATTGAGTGAACTTATACACTTAAGGGTTGAGCTAAACACTTATCTTGTGAGGATCATGACTCATTGATTTGATATCTTGCTTATTGATTCATTGTTGATGGTTGATTAGATGAGATTGCATGCTAGACTTTCTTGATATTGATTGATATTTCCATGGCATTTGACTTGTGCTTGATGCTTCATTGATACAATTATTCCCCTATCTTATCGCTTCGTTGCTCGAGGACGAGCAACAATTTAGTTTGGGGGTGTGATTAGGGTCATAATTGCATCTTTTTGCATCCATTTCTATATGATTTTGATGTGCTTATGTTCATATTTGACCCTAAAATGTTATACTTTGTGCATTTAACCCTTTTTGGCTAGAAAGTTGTGTTTTGTAGTGAAAATGAGCAAAACCAGCGAAAGACGAGCAAGTTCGTAAAAGCTCAGAAATCGTGAGTTGATCCAATGGAGGCAAATGATATACCATGTCGAAGAGTTCGAAGAGAGGGTCGCAACGGAAAAAGAATCGAGTCAATCAGAGCTCTACAACTCAAGATATGAAGGAAACCAGGAAGTCAAGGATCGATCGAACGAGACCGAGCCGGGTTCGTGCGGCTACAAGCTTAGATTCGTGCGATGAAAAGCTTCGGTTCGAAGGGAAAATCCCTGGTTCGTTCGGTGAGGCTTGCACAAATCAATTCGTGCGGCCACCTGCTTAGATTCGTGCAAGGCTTTGGATTTTCACACTTTCGAGGGCTGTTTCGTCTCTTAGCGCATTTAATGAAGGGCACTATAAAAACTCAAGGATCAGATTCTCAAAGCTATCTTAGATCATTATTCATTAGTTAGATCATTAGGTAGTTTTAGAGAGAGAGATTAAAGGTTAATTAGTGGGTTTTTAGTTAGATTTTAATCTTCTTTCTACCATATCTTTTGATCTAGCCATTAGATCTTTAATCCATTTTTTCCATTGTAATCTCCATTGAATTTCCTACCTTCCTACGGTTCAATTTTATATTTCGCATTCTGGATTAGAAGATAGCATTTCAAGGTTTGATGATTGTATTTCAATTCCATCTACATTTGGTAAGTTCTCTTGAATTCTATTGTTTTAATTCATAATCATGATAGTTAGATTGTTAATTGTTGATTTCCAATTCCAATTAGCCATGGGCTAATATCCTTGTTGCATGGTTGTATGATTACTATGGTGAATTTAGTCTCTTGTTAATCCTATACATGAATTAGTGATCTTGATGGATTAGTTCTTTTATTAATGATTTGTATGAATGCTTGGGATGTTTAATTGGATTGAATGACTTATATGTTTTAGCAATGAAATGAGAATTGAGCTATAAGAACTTTATGTATACCAAGTGTTTGATGTTTTGCTAGTATGACCAATGAGAATTGCATATTACCTTAGACCTCTTATTTGGAGTGTTGGAAGTTGTAGAGAGATCTAGACATCCAATAGAGCCCTTACCTTGTGTTGCAGAGAGATCTAAACACTAGTTGGCTTGACTAAAACACCAAGAGATCTTTTGAATGCTAGGTTGGATAGGATACTAGAGGAATCATAGTAGAATTACTTCCATGTACACTTCACACTTGCTCACTTCTTTGAGGTGATAGTTAGGATTACTATTTCTTGTTGATTTAGTTAATAGAAACCATGATTGTTTTCTTTCTTTCCTATTTATCTACCTTTGTGAACACTCAATACTTGCTTGATATCGCATCGTTTCCCTGTGTTCGGTATTTAACTTGGTTAACTTGCCGCGACAACAACGACCATGTTCACTTGCGTGGAAGTCATACACGATTTTGGCAAAAAATGATCAGTTCCACCGTCTCGACGATGCCATAGTGCACAACCCCACATCGAACCCTCAGAAGTGTTCAAGAAATCCACATTGCTTTCACTACGAAAATCTTCATATAAGAATCCGAATAAGAATTTGATTTCTGCATTTGTGAAGCGATGGCATCAGGAGACGAATAGTTTTCACCTTCCTTTTGGTGAAATGACCATTACTCTTGATGATGTCTTCTGTATTACTGGTCTTTGAGTGGATGGTATTCATGTGCAGTGTAGTCGTGATGAAAAGAAATCGGGAATAGGAACAACCGATTTGATGGAGCTATTGGGCCTAACTAAGAATGAAGCTATACAAGCTACTGATGGTGTACGCGGATCGTCTATCAGACTTACTTGGTTGGAAGAGACCTTTTCCCCACTGATGGAGTCGCCAGATCCATTGAAGGTGTTATATTCTGCTAGAGCGTATGTGTTGTACACGTTTGGGACCACTTTATTTGTTGATAAGAGTGGTACACGTGTAAACACTTCATGGTGGCAGTACACGAGAGACATGTCTAAGTTTGGAGACTATGCTTGGGGGAACTGCGGCGTTAGCCTATCTGTATTGACAATTAGGTCAAGCTTCTCAATTCAAAGTGCGTCAGATAGGTGGTTACTTGACATTGTTGGAGGTAATTATGAATTTTTTTATGTTTTTCAGTATTCATAATCTTGAATATATTACAATATGTTTTACTTGGTAAATTTTTCAGGCTTGGATTTATGATCATTTCTCAAGCTTGATTCTGCCTCCTAAAAATCCATCATTTTAATCAAGTGGACCACTATCAGCTCGATACGCACCGGAAGCACATACGGGGCCATGTGTGGAACGTGTCCGAGCCTTTAGACACAATTTAGATGTGTTTCGTCCAACTCAGGTTATTTTTATACAAATTAATTATGCACTTTTATTCGATTGTAATAGGTATCGTGGACTCCTTATTATTCATTTAAGGACTTTTATCCCTTTTAGCAAGTGACATTTTTCCATGGTTGAATTGTTTATGGAAAAGTGGCAGAGCCATACATGCCTGATAGAGTGCTTAGACAGTTTAGTTATGTACAAACCATACCAGATAAGCCTCTTACATCTACGGTGAAAAGGAGTTGTTCGATGAAACTGAAAAGAGATTGGGATATAATGGCGGAGTATTTTTGTTCCTGGGATACACACGTATTGTCTGTGGAACGACTTGGTGAGAGTTGCAAGCACCATTGGCAATGCGAATATGGTTACGAGGAATGGTTTGTTGGTCAAGGTCATCCAACTGTCTCAAATCCTAATACGATAGCTCTAGTTGGTCCAGAACTTGCACGTTCAACCCAGCCGTGGGAGAGGATTGATGCTGCAAAGTACGAGTTGGCAAACTTAGTGGAAAGGTATCATTCCGATGATGCATTGACCTTAGATCAAACAATTCAAATGGTTGTTCAAGTGATGACTATTCTTATCGGACCAGAAGGTGGAAGCTCGTCATCGCGTGCTGGACCTGGTCGAACTAGAGGAATGTCCAGGTCTAGAGCAAGACAAAGTGGCAGAGGTGTTCGACGAGTAGGGTGATGACTTTGATGAATTTGGTTGATTTGAGCTTGAATTATGGATAATTTGAATTTGTAACTCCGGCGCCGAGGGTCTCCTTTTCAATTTAAATGTATGATAATCATTTAACAACTTAAATAGAATATGTATAGTATTTGAATACCTGTACGAAGTGGTTATTGTTAACCAACGCCATACAAATAAATCTTGGATTTCTTGGCATTTCAGTCCTATGTGAAAGGAATGATAGTGATATGGTGGATCTTAATGTAACGAACACGACATTATACACTGACGCAACCAAGTGACCCATGTACGGTAGTGTTAATTAGTGCTCATAATATGCTGAATCACTGAAACAATTAAGATTGTTCATCATGATTGAAACTATTTCTCGAACTCGAAAAACTTTCTCGTATAATGGGACATTATGAGATAACTCATTCATTAAATCTTGTCTCACACGAGCCCATTGATCCCCACCAAATCCTAATAGGCCCGTAGCCGCTCGAAATCCACAATGACCATCCCTGTTTATATTATGAACATCAATTGCGTACTTTTGAAATTCCATAGGAAGCAACGATATGAAATGGGGTGTTGAACTAGATCGAGTACTTTGCCGATTCTGCACACGTATATAAATGTGCTACGAATAACAAAAAAGCATCAAATAATTAATATATAAGAAAATATGATAATTTTTTACCGGTAGCTTTTTTGACACTAATGTCTTCTAAGAGCTTGGCAATGACAATGGCCGATCTACAGTATAAACCAAAGTCAGTGATGGTGGACAACAACTATCAACTTGTGATGGAACATACTTAAACAAATTCGGATCCCTTTTCATGGATTTTTCGGAGGCCTTTTTTACTTTGACTTTTTTTTACCTATTTTTGGTCGACCACGTGGATCGATCTTAATGGTAGGTTTAACCATATTAGTCATCTCCGGCTTCGCCATCACATGCATATTCCTCAAATAAATTAATCTTCGACTCGCATCATAATTTTCATACACCTTCGCCATATCACGAACTGCGTCTTTAAAACGATAGTCAGTGGCTTCCTTCACATCATCTTTTATCACTGGCTCCATATTCAACTTCCTCTAAAAAGCATCAAAGGCAGTCATCGGTATTGGTTTGTCTGCATGCACATATTCTTCAATCTCGTGTGCACATAGACAACCATATGTTGTTCTCAAAATATGATTACAGTTACTTGCATCAGACCCGGACATTTTCACAACTTTGACTTTATCAAATAACTTCTCTAATGCATATATGGAGACTACACCACGCAAACCATAATAAATAGTGGATGAGAACTTATGTAGAGCGACATTCCTACTTTTCTCGAATGATGTCTTAATAGCAGTGTGACATGCTTCATACAAAGTATCACACTTCACCCAACAAGTCTCGAAATTTCCTAATGAGTTTCCAAGCAATCTCTTTAAACTAGCATGGTGACTCTCAACCCTAAACATTACAATATAGACAAAATTATAAATCTAATAGAAAATTTAAAATTTAATAAAGTATAATAAATTGATAAACATACCTGTTGGTCGTTGTATTCCCGTAGTGCATCAATTGGTTTGTCCATATCTTCACGAACCTTTCTTTGTAAGGGTTGAACCATTGATAAGCAACATACTCCACTGGTTTCTCATCAAATTTGGAATGAAGTACATGAAGTGCTTCTTTGTACTCATTATCTGTATGAGCATTGATAACCAAATTTACTTGCTTCATGAATGCTACCGACTTTTTTCCAGAATTGAACAACGGTTTACACATAGCTAGCACGTTCCTATCAATGTGCCAAGTATAGAGCAAATGTTTACAATTTAGAAATCTCAAGGCAACATCATTCATTAAGGCCAACTCCCGATAAGTAATGATAATAGATGGCATGGATCCTTCACCTAACATATCCTTCAATACACACAAAGCCCAACTGTAGTTCTCTTCTTTCTCAGCGACCAAATATACAGATGCAACAGAAAAGGTCATGCCAGTTGATGTGACACCAACAATCTCCAAATAAGGTAATCCATACCTATTTGTCTTGTAAGTACAATCAATCAACACCACCTTCGGAAAAACATGAACCAACTTAATAGAAATTTAGTGTGAAAAGAATAATTCCTTCAAACTGTTCGTCATCTCACATCTTCTATAACAATGAAAGTAATCATTTTCAACAAACTTACTCATCAAGTACTACAATTGTGATCGTCCACAATATTGATTGATTTTGTGCTTCCTCCTTGCATTGTAAATTGTCTGAATTGTTGAAGTATTGATTATATTCTTCTCTTTCAAAGCTTTCAAAACCGATTTGGGAGCTGCATTGCGTTTCGACATATCTATGACATATGCCTCCTCTAAAGCAGATAAGCGACCCATAAAGTAATGACCCTCAAAATAATTGTTCATCGGATGATTGTGAGTACCATATTTGACCTCCAAACTCCATTGGAAATGAATTTACTCTGCTCCTTTCAACAAAAATGTACAATTACATTTTTTAGACCCCGTATCCTTTCCACTTGCTCTTTCTTCATCAACTACAAATTCATTCTTTCTTTTCTTAGGTGGTCGATATTTGCCCTCCCTCTCACAAGCCAATAACACCGGAGGTTTTTTTCGACCGAAGCCACTATCAAAACGCTTGATCGATATAACAATATTATGATCAGCGGCAACTCTGCGAACCCGCTCAATAAGTGCATCACGATAATGAAAGTAATCATTATTTGTGAACACACTAGTGTAGTCCATAACAATTTCACCATCATTTGCTAATGCCTGCAAAACATGTACACATGTTCCAAGTAAGTACAACAAAATTACATTAGCAATATGACATTGTTCGAAAAAAAATCAAATTTAAAGACATAGTTCGGAAAAAAATTTGAATTTAAAGATATTGTTCGAAAATATGTTTCGAAAATATACAAATTTTTTGACCAATAATTTCAAAATTTTGGTACTGGTTTGTTGATGAAATAATTTAATCCAGATGTTTAAGGAAATAGTCAACGGAATAATGAATCACGTTCAAAACAACTAATCAAACATGATGAACATGGGCAAAACCAAAGAAGATCAATACAAGAGAAGAAGAATCGTTGAACAAACAAGAAATGACCGAGCAGCAGTGCCAAAGAGGAAAGGGCGAGTTGCTCCCCTGCTCGCCCAACCACCTGACCAGCTCACCTGCTCGCCTATTTGTTCATAATAGGCGAGCAGGTCCTACAATTCTTGTGATGGGCGAGCAGCTCACCTGCTCGCCCAACAAGCTGATCGCCAGATATAAAGAGATGCTCGCCTATTTTGAAGAAGATCACCAAGACCTTATTTTCATCATTTTAGTCAATTTTTCGTTGTATTTATCTTGTATAAGCGGTTATGGACACTTGTAAGCTTCTCATGAAGCATGGCAAGATGAATGCCACCACCTGCTTGTAGAAATGCCTATAAATGGGCCCCCATTTTTATATCAATGTAAGTTTTCTAATCTTTCCTTAATTTAACACTTTGCAGTTCCATTAAACTGATTTTAATCGATTGTTAGTGAAATATGTTGGTCCCAAAGGCAGGTTTTGAGGAAAGAAACACTAAGTCAAGTCTAGAAGGGGGGGGGGTTGAATAGACGTGATAGGTTTCAAAACATTTTTCCAAATTGACTTAATTTTAAAAATAGCAGACTACTTGAGATAGTCTGGTTTGAAAATTGTGCGCTGTGTATTTTGAGTGCGGAAACGTTTTTGTGAAAACCGTTCTTAGTGTTTTGTGCACAGATAAATAACAGAACATAAAAGGCACGAGACACAGGAATTTATAGTGGTTCGGACAAAAGGTCCTACTCCACTCTCCACAATCCAACTGGACTTGTGGGACTCTCCACTATCTTTCTCACTCACTCACTTACTCACTTCGAGAGTACTACTCTTTTACAATAGTCTTATGCTGAAAGCAATCGACTTCTAACAGCTTCTATAAAGCTTACAATGGATTAAAATTGAGTAAAGGGATTTTAAGCATGAGTGAAGATTTTGACAGAGTTTTGGCAAGCTTAAACGCGTGTATATCGACACATGAAATCTTCACTGGAGCTTTTATTTATAGGTTCAAATCAACTAGCCGTTGGAATGACTAGAGATCTGAAATCCCATAAATTAGGACTCAATAAATCATCGAGATTGATTGAATCTTCTTCCTGATTCTCAGAAATCTTCGCGATGCCTAATCAATCAAGTTTGTCCCCTTGATGGATTGATTTTCTATTCTGGGAATCTCTCATTTGCAGTAAGTCAATCCTTGTGTGATTCCGTAGAATCTGGGTGGAGCACAAGGCCTCAGCTGGTGTACTGGTCTGCTGGTACTCGGACCTCAGCTGATGTGCTAGTCTGCTAGTGTCAGCACCTCAACTGATATCTTCAGACCTTGTTTGTTGCTTCGGTCCTCAGCTAATCTGGTCCTCGTCTTGTTTGCGACATGCTCTTCAATGGGTCTTCTTACGTCAACTGATCTGACTCTGCTTGTATTCACTTCCAGATACTTAGTGTCAGCTGCTCAGGTCTTCTGTCCTTTGGTATCTGCTAAGTTCTTCAAAGTCTTAGCTGATCTTCTTCTCTGTGAAAGCCTCGGATCTTCTAGGCAGCAAGGTTCCCCCTTACTAACAACCTATCTAATCCTAAACTATTCATCAGCAGGCTAACAGGTTCAGCTGGTCCTATTACAAGCTGATTGGTTTATTATATCATCAAAACTTCTAACATGAATATCCTTACAAATTCCCCCTTTTTGATGATATCAAAACCAACTCAGTTGATCTCAAAAGATAAACATTTTAAATCAAGATCAACATAGGACAGAGAAGAGGATCTTTAGATAAGATCCCTTTAGACAGAATATAACAAGCAGCTGACAACAAGAAGTTGTCTGAAAGATATAAACTTCATTAACTCAAAAGAAGAGTTACAAGCATATCAGGTACCTACCCTCAGCTGACTCAGCTGGTCTATTACATAATTAAAGGTTTTCTGCCACTGACTGGTACTTGCATCCAGTCCAAAAACCTCTTCTCGATAGCCTTTAGGGTAGGAGCAGAAGTGTCGGGTAGAGTCACAAGAAATCGGGTCACCATGTCCAACCAAGTTCTTCGTATCTCATTCCAGTCGATCTTCCCATTCTCATCAATCAGCGTGGGGAAGAGTTCAAGCTCAGGGAGTTCAGGTTGGGCACTGAGTTTGGCCATTACCCCTGAGATGAACTTGAAAAATACCGGATAGTTCTCCTTCAGCCAATCTCTGAATTCTCTGTTCTTCTCCTCAGCAGATCTGGTATCCTCTCCTCTAAGCACATAGAACTGAATGAATGCCCTGACCTTGATCGTCCTCTAGAGTGAAATCATTGCTTCATTCATGTCTAGAATAAAAATCTCGATACACCCATCAATCAGAGGCTCGTCTGATCCGGGAACAAACTTACCCTTTAGTCTGCTCTGGGGAATTGCCTTTCCTTCTTTCTTCATTCTCCTCTGATATCGTCTTTCCAGTTGGTCATTCATTTCTCGCTCTTGCCTCTTATTTCTCTCCTCTGGGGTTTCCTTCTCGGCAAGCTGCAATTCCCTTGCCTGCTTCTCATCAAGCTCAGCGTTCATGATCTGCTTCTGTTTTTCCCTAGCTTCAGCAGCCTCCTCTTGCCTCTGTATAGCCTCAGCCATCTTCAGATCTCTTATCTCCTGAGCCCTCTGCTGTGCCACTTTTCGAGTATTAATATACTCTTCAATATTTTGAATCCTGGCTTTCAAAACACCATTATTGTCTTCCAGCAGAGCCTTTAGGGATACCATCTCGGCCTTAAAGGAGGTAGTCTCAGCTTGCAGAGCTGCAATATCGGCTGAGTTCCTTTCTTCCCCCTTTTTGATATCATCAAAAGCAAATGAAGAGGGAAGTGAAGTAGGAAGCTTCTCAACAACAGCTTTAAGGTTACCTTGACCATCCTTGCAATCAGCTACTTCTTTTTCCAGATTGGCAGTCAACATCCTGATCTTCTCAGATTCAGCAGAGAAAGAAGCATTGGCATCATCAAGAAAAGCTTTAGCCGTTTGCTCAATCCTCTTCCGAGAGAAAAAGAGTTCCTTTCTTGTTACATACAAGCCATCTTCTAGAGCATCCCGCAGCTTATTCCGGTGGTCCAACAAAACTTGATGAATGTGCTTCTCAATAAAAGAAGGAGCAGCAGACTTGGCCGCCAGCAGAGTGGCCTTGACTTCCCTGATATGATCATCAAAATACTCTTTTATCTTATTTAACATATCAAAAGTCACCTGATCATCTTGTGTGATGGTGAAGTTCTGTGCTGGTGGGATGAATTCAGAGTCCACCGTTTCTGGGCAGTCCAGAGCCACTCCATCTTTGAGCAGCAAAGCCCGAGCCACTTGGCGAAGTCCCTCAGGATTTATCAACTGGGATGGAGCCTTAACCTCCAAGGCATCCATCAGGATCTCTTCCCAAGTGGTAGGTGGCTTCACCCATTTCCTTTAGCAACTCAATAAAAAAGATTACTGGACCCTCTCTTGCTTGTGCCCAGGCGAGGCCATCAGCCAGCAGATCTTGGTGAGCAGGGTAGTTGGCTATTTCTGGGATATAGAAGAAAAGATGGGCAAGGGAAGTGATCACCAATCCTCGTTCAAGAGGCCCTTTTGAACGAAGGTGAGATAGTCTTGCTTGTTGGGCTAGGTCAGTGGGGGAGTTAGGGTTATCTAGGTTTATGGAATCGTGGGTAGGAGGTGTGGGGTCAGCTGATGGCTCACCAGAGGCAGCTACCTCCTCTGGTTCATCGTTGGCTGGGAAATGTGATGGGGAGGGATCAGCTGGAGGTGAGGAGTGTGTAGAGTTGTGGGATAATGGGGATTCATGAGGTGAAAGGGATTGAGATGATAAGTATGGTGGATCAGATGAGGGAGTGGGTTCAGCTGACCTGATGGGTTGGGCATCGATGTGTGAATCTGCTGGTGATGCCTCATTAGAAGATTGAACCACCTCAGTTTCAGCAACAGATGGCTCTGCTGACTCCTCCTCTTCTTCAGCAGAACCGGAGGCAGACTCTTCCTCGGACGCAGTTGCCTCTGCTGACTCTTCCTCTGCTGGTTCCTCTTCCTCATCAGTAGGCTCATCTACCAGCAGAGTAGACTTTTCAGCTGAAGACTTCTTTCTCAGGCTGCTCAAAGGAGCAGTATCATCTTCATCATCTGAATCAAAGGACAACTTCCTTTAAACAGGGGTAGTGTCCCTCTTAGACTTCTTTCTCCTCTCAACCCTAACAGCAGGCTCAACAACCTTTCTCTTCTGCTTCTTCTTGTCACCAGCAGAAGGACCCTGAACAGCTGGTGCTGGATCAGCTGCCGCGTCTGAATCAGCAGGTCCAATGACCTTGAGATTGCTACCCCTAAGAAACTTGGAATGGTTGTAATCAACAACCCATTCTCCTTCCCACTCATGCTCTGGCATCAGATGGTTCAAGATTATGGTAATCTTGGTAGCCATTGAGCATTTGGATTTGAGCTTGTAGATCTGCTGCCCGTCCACGATCTCACAAGCACATCTCTTGGACTCCTGTTCCAGTCTAAACCATAGCAGACTTACCCAATCTGCTTGAACCCCGTCCAATATAGTGCGAGCCACACTTAGGCGGAGTTTGGTCAGGGCATCCAAACTCCCCTGCTCTGCAAGTATAACCTTTGATACGATATCCATCAGAAACCTAAACCTCCTCCTCAGCATATTCTTCTTAAGGTTTTTGGTCTTGTCCCGCTGACTCTTCCTTGCCATAGTTTTGAAGGTAGTCAGATAATCAGCCTCTTTGTAGGTGTGGGGTTGGACACCAGAGGCAGAAATACCAAAAATCTCAGCAGCATGATCCTTGGACAAGACAATGGTCTCCCCATCCACTAGGGAGCCAATAGTGTTTGTACTGCACTGGGCCTTGAGCAGGAACTGGAAGGCGTAATAGTTCAGCGTCTTGAGATCTGGTGGCGCCATGGAGATGAAGGTTCGCAAATTATGGTGTTGGAGAAGATTTAGAATCTCTCTGATCTCTGGAACCCGTGTTGCCTCATAATCCACGCACATTTCAGCATACATCTTCTCGAGTATTTTCTTCAAAGCGTTGTTATCCATGACTTCAAACACAAAGATTAAACGCATAGAGAATTTTGCAGAAGAGAGAGTAGGGTAGATAGAAAAGTTTTGGAGCAGAAAAGTTTTTAGAAAGAGAGTTAAAGGGTATTTATACAGATCAGGGGAAATGAGCAGTTTTTCCAAAAAATAAAACCGATCAATTTAGATCGTGGATTGGTATATTACATCACATAAATCAATGGTCAAGATTAAATGACCTTTGAGAATAATAGGGGTGATGCGTAGGTGTCAGGTTTTGAAAAAAAAAATTTTGGCCGCCAAAATTTTTGCCTTTTGGTAAAAAGGTAATGATTAAACACTTTTGTGATGTAATTTGGGCGGTGAGAAATTAATTATCACTGACACCGTGTTTTGGAAAATGTAATAAATCCCCAAATTTTCGAAAGTGAAAAGATTTGATTGCCAATTTTCTAAAATCAATTTTAGAAATTAGGGATTTAATAGGGTTTTGAAAAGATTTTATTTTTCAAGCAAATAATTTAACAAAAATAAAGGAAAATACTTATCAAGTAGCTGATGTGGCAAGATCAGCTGATAAGGAGAATCCTTCAGTAAAATCTATTCTGCTCATCTGGGTCCACTATGTCAGCTGATATGGATCAGCTGAGGTGAAATGATCTTGTCTTACTTTCATGACTTATACCTGAATCAAGTTAGAAATAACAAGATAGGAAAAAGACACGAAAGAATAGAGAGACATACCAGATCAGCTGATGTAGAGATCAGCTGGTTACCTCAGTAGAGTTCCCTCTGCTGATCAGCAGCTGACTACCAAGAAGACCTTTCTCTGCCTTTCTAAAGAACTGCTCCTCCATCCACCATACCTAACTCAGCTACTAATTCTCTGAATCTTACCTCTGCTAAAGGCTTGGTAAGAACATCTGCTCTCTGCTTCTCTGTGTGGATCTTCTCCATCCTGATGTCACCCTTCTCAGCATGGTCTCTAAGGAAGTGATGTCTTATATCCATATGCTTACATTTGGTATGGAGAACTGGGTTCTGAGTAATGGCTATTGCACTTGTGCTATCACAAAAGATGGGTATCTCTTCTGTGATCACATGGTAGTCCCTGAGCTGTTGTCTGATCCAGAGCAGCTGAGAGCAGTAGCTACCAGCAGCCATGTACTCTGCCTCTGTTGTGGAAGTAGCAACTGAGGTCTGCTTCTTGGAGAACCGAGAGATCAGCTTACTTCCCAGAAACTGACAAGTGCCAGAGGTTGACTTCCTATTAATCTTGCACCTCCATAGTCAGAATCTGAATACCCACTCAGCTGAAAATTGTCATCAGCTGGGTACTAGAGGCCTAGATTAGAAGTACCCTTCAAATACTTCACAATCTTCTTTGTGCTTCCAGATGTGACTTTTTAGGGTTCGCCTGAAATCTTGCACAAACTCCTACTGCAAAGCTGATATCAGGTCTGCTGGCAGTGAGATACAGCAGAGAACCTATAAGTCCTCTATAGTGTGTCTGATCTACTTTCTCGCCAGCTTCATCTGGATCAATGCTGAAGTTTGCCATCATTGGAATCTTAGCTTCTCTACTGCTACTGATTCCAAACTTCTCTATCAAATTCTTGGCATACTTAGCTTGGCTGATAAAGGTTCCATTGGACATCTGCTTCACTTGAAGTCCAAGGAAATAGGTCATCTCCCCCATCATGGACATTTCAAATTTGCTTGTCATCAGTCTGCTGAACTGATCACACATCTGCTTGTTGGGGGAGCCAAAAATGATATCATCCACATAGATCTGCACCAAGAGGATATCAACTCCATCTTCTTTTTTGAACAAGGTCTTGTCTATCTTTCCTTTGCTGAATCCGCTATCCAGCAGGAACTATGATAGAGTATCATACCATGCCCTAGGTGCTTTCTTGAGTCCATATAAAGCTTTCTGCAACCTATAGACCTTGTTCCCAACTTCAAATCCTGGTGGCTGTTCCACATATACCTCTTCTGACAGGATTCCATTCAGAAAAACTGATTTGACATCCATCTGATATACCATGAACCCTTTGAAAACAGCATAGGCCAGAAATAATCTGATGGCTTCTAGTCTAGCCACAGGAGCAAATGTCTCATCATAGTCAATCCCCCCTGACTGTGAATACCCCTAGGCTACTAGCCTTGCTTGTTTCTCACCACAACATCGTTTTCATCCTTCTTGTTCTTGAAGACCCACTTAGTGCCTATGACCTTCTGATGTTTGGGCCTCTCCACTAGAGTCCAAACTTCTTGTCTTGCAAAGTGGTTTAGCTCCTCTTGCATAGCTACAATCCAGTTTGGATCTTCAAGAGCTTCATGGATATTCTTGGGTTCTATCAGAGACACATAGCAGCTGAATTGAGCACCCAAGTTTAGCTTTCTTCTGGTCTGAACACCTACACTTGGATCTCCTAAGATCTTCTCAGCTGGGAAGTCAGACAACTTCTTTTTACCCCTCTGAGGTGCCATGGTCTGCTCCTCTTGGGTTTTGTCTGATATTCCCCCTTGGTTAGTGTCAGGAGTCATTGTCCCATCATTTGGTGCTGATTAGGGCTTATCAGCTGCTTTGGCTTCTTAAGTCTGATTTAATCCTAGGTACCACTACCTTAATCAGATCTGGCTTGTTTGATAGATTCAGTTGATCCACCTCTTCTGCTAGCTTCTTCTTGCTGTACTCATGAGTAGATTCATCAAATACAACTTGGGGTGTCTCTTCCACACAAAGAGAGACTTTATTAAAGGCTCTATAAGCTTTGCTACTTCCAGAATATCCTAAGAATATTCCTTCAGCAACCTTAGCATCAAAAGTCTTTAACTTAGTCTTTCCATTGTCATGAATGAAACACCTACACCCAAAAATATGGACAGAGAAAAGGTTGAGAGATTTACCTTTGTACATCTCATAAGGAGTCTTGCCATGTCTCTTGACTGGTAGACACCTATTTTGAATGTAGCAAGCAGTGTTGATGGCTTCTGCCCAAAATCTTTGAGGAGTCTGATATTCAGCTAGCATGGTCCTTGCTGCCTCCTTGAGGGTTCTGTTCCTCCTCTTAGCTAACCCATTCTGCTGAGGTGTTCTGGCAGCTGATGTCTCATACTGAATACTATTTTCCCAGCAATAGTCAGAAACAACAGAGTTAAGAAATTCAGTACCTCTATCACTTCTGATTCTGACTATGTTGAGGTCCAGCTCCTTCTGAATCCTCTTGAACAACTCTAGCATCTTGACCATGGTCTCATTCTTCTTGAACAAGAACACTACCCAAGTGAATCTTGTATAATCATCCACAACCACCAGTGTGTACTTCCTTCCACTGAAGCTAAGAGGTGAGACAGGTCCAAACAAATCCATATGGAGCAGCTGGAGTGCTTTAGTTGTTGAAGTACTCTGCACATCCTTGAATGAGGCTTTGGTCTGCTTTCCATTCTGACAGGCATCACACTTCTGATCAGATGCAAACACCTCATTTGGAAGACCTCTGACTAGACCCTTCCTTGCAACCTTGTTGAGAGTCTTAAAGTTGAGATAACCCAACCTCTTGTGCCATAGCCAGCTGACCTCTGCTGAACTTTTAGCAACCAAGCATGAATCAGCTGTGTTAATGAAATAATCGACATGCGTGCTTAAGGAAGTAATTAACCAAGTCTGGATTAACATGTCCAAGAGAATTGATCAAGCACGAAGAAAGAACCAGATCGAAGAACGCTCTGAAGAGTTACCAATTATTAACGAAGTAACTTGGTGACGAGTCAGCAGCTTCTAAGTGAAGCAGGCTGCTGATCAGCAACTTATGATGAAGCAGGCTGGTGACGATCCAACAGCTTGTATTTTCTATATAATGTAACCGAATTCATTCGAATAAAGAACGAAATTTTTACCCT
Source organism: Prunella vulgaris (assembly GCA_026898435.1). Lineage (NCBI taxonomy): Eukaryota > Viridiplantae > Streptophyta > Magnoliopsida > Lamiales > Lamiaceae > Prunella > Prunella vulgaris. The sequence continues at coordinate 119,965 of JAPKLY010000692.1, forward strand.
ATCGAAGTTTTGCTCGAACGACGAGCTTATATATACGACCTACCTGCTTACTCATAAAACCTCAAATAATAGTCTATTTCAGCATATTGTTGGTGTAATCGATGTTATTATAGCCGCATAATCACGTTTATGAAAATTACATCAACAGTTTGGCGCTAGAAGGAGGGTTCGAACCTCCGATTTTGAAAGAATGTTCGAAGATTCGTTGATTAGGGTGATGTTGCATGTTATCGGCGATGGAGAAATCAATAAATGATTTGCGAAGTATACAATCAAGCCAAGCAAGATACATATACAAACAATCGTGGCCGGAAGTGCGGTAAGATTACAAAAAAAAAAAACTGAAATCGTTCCGACGATACTGAAGAGGATGGTTCGTGGTGTTGCTGCTGGAGGAGGCATCAGATAAAAAGTATATGTATATTATTTCATTGCTTGGGAAAGGTTGCAGAAACGGCGAAAGGTGGTGGTTGGCATGAAGTTACAAAGGAGAGAATTAAAAAATTCCAGAAAAAATTTGCGACGTCCGTAATCGGAGGCGAATCCGGGACAGGCGAGGCAACACCCACCTTCGACCTCCGCAAGGCAAGAAGAAACGACGCCGGCAGATGCTGGATTTGACTCGGACAAAGCGGTGCCGTCTCCACTGGGAACCGCGCGATACGCGCCATTGCTGGAGAAATCGAGGCCTGGAACTGTCGGTGAAGTGGACTAGTCAAAGGCGGTTCGTAAATATCTACTCAACAGGTCCAAAATTATGGAGGAAGTCAGTTTGACTCGGTCAATAATAACGTCTAAAAGAGATGTTCGCTCGTGTACCTCTTCGCCGACGGAAGAATATTAAAGCTGTTCGCCGATGTCCCAAAATAAAAAGCTGGTTGCCTCCTTCACGTACCTGTTCACCCCTCAAAGCTGCTTGCAGGAAGAAGATTGTGAGAGCTGTTCGCCAAAGGCTGCTGCTCGCTAGAGGGGGCTGCACGCCAGAGGCTGCTGCTCGCCAGAGGCGGCTGCACGCCAGAGGCTGCTGCTCGCCTGAGAGGAATTCTCGCCACAATCAGTTACTCGGCAATAGTGAGCTGCTCGCTAAAGGGAGCTGCTCGCCAATTGTGGTTGTTCGCCGTCGAAGGTTGCTCGCCAACTGCAAGGCTGTTCATCGCCTGGGAAATATTCGCACACCCAGGTGTCCCAGTTTGCGTATTTATTTGCATAACGAGCTAATCGCCGACACGACCTGTTCGCTAAGAAGCTGATCGCCCTCACCTGTTGATCGCGATACCCCAGCTGCTCGCAAAGGAAATGCTCACTGACAAAGGAGCTGTTCGCTGCTCAACAACAAGGAAAGCTGCTCGCCCGCGGACCTACTCGCTGGAGGGGTTGTTGGACGACGTAGCCTGTTCACCGACATTTGCGCGCCTAGCTGATTGCCCACGCACCTGATCGCCCACATGAGATTCTCGCCATGCAACCTGTTCGCCGCACGATCTGTTTGCCGCACAAGATGGTTGGCCCGCCACTTACCTGCGCGCGGAGCTGTTCGCTTGCACGTGGAGTTGTTTGCCAAAGAGCTTATTCACCGAAAGGAGTTGCTCACGCCCGCAAGGTCGGTTCACGCCAAGATGTTCGCCCGCTCGGTAATTCGCAGCAATAACCTTGCTTGCCAGAATGAGATGTTCGCTCTCATAACTTGTTCGCCGTGAGGATTAAAGGAAGTTGGTCGCCTAATCAAAGTTGGTTACCATCTACACCTATTCGCTGAGAAGAATTGACCGCTGGGAAGACAATCACATTCGCACGACAAACTTTAAAGGGTGGAAGTTGCAGGCGGAATTGGGAGTTAATTTGCATCCCCTACAAATTGAGGATTGACCAATTCAACCCTTGAACTTTATCAAGGTTCCCTCGGCCAATTTCCGTAAATAAAGAAACAAGCAGCCCTGGAGCTATGTTTTAAAAGCGGAAGCGGAGGTTAACCTGGTCACCTTAGATTTTTTGGTCGGACCGGGTTCAACCGGGTCTAACCGTTTTTAAAGCGGTTGAGCCGATATGACGTCATAAATACATAATATATAATTATAAATATTTATATATATATATATATAATATATATATATTTCTTATAAAATTATATATCCTATAATAAATTTTACAAAGAAATAAATTCACATCCTATACTACAAACTAAAATTCAATTTTGACAATCTAATTATAATAGTAGAATGAGCTCACAAATATTACACAAACATGATAATTTGAAGGTTTAATAACAAGAATAATAAATATGCAAGAACATAATAAATAACAAGAATAATAAATATTGGCTGGGGATTATTTGGTAAAGAATTCTTCATTGGCTAAATGGATGAAAAACCCCTTGATAGTGTGCTGTTGATTTGAGAAATTTAATAAATTTGATTAGTTGAAATGTAATTGCTTTGATTAGTACTTTAATGTAAACATAATAATAGTATAAAAGTTAGACAATTATATTATGTACTCACCATGCCACTGCCCACTTGCCTTTTCTGCTAATCAATACTCTGTTTTTTTTTTCTTTTAATCAAAACTAAAACACAGAGTACAAGCATCACATCATTTTGGCCAAGCCCTGTGCATCACCAAACTGCTATATTTACAAAATAATTTATTTATTCTTACTCGTTGACGCCTGACCGTGAAGTGGAGGGGCGGCCCGCAGGCGGCGCGCAGGCTGGGCACAGGCGGCGCTCAGGCGGGGCGCAGGCGGCGAGCAGGCGGGGCACAGGCGGCGCGCAGGCTGGGCGCAGGCGGCGCGCAGGCGGGGCACAGGCGATGGAGAGTTGGAGACTCTTGAATCGTGAAAGAGAAACTAGATCTAGGGTTATGAGTTATGAGTCTTATGATTTCAAATTAGGTGTTAAACTATTAAATTATTTTAATATATTTATATATAATTAATTTAATAATTCTAAAATATGTACAAAAAAATTAATTAAACGAAAATTGTGTAACTCGCCGGATCGGCCGGCCCAACGAGCGGCCGGTCCGATCCGAATTTCGCCGCTTTTCAGCGCTTCGCGAGCGTTTTCATATATGCCCGGTTCAACGTGTAAAACCGGCCCGGAAGCCTCTCCGAGTAGCGATCGGACCGGTCCGATCCGCTTTTTAAAACATAGCCCTGTAGGAGTTTGTTTTGATAATTGGGCCAACAAAAGTCATATGGCCTAATTAATTAATTATCTTTTAAGAATTAATTAAAAATGAGCCTATAATTTTATAGTGGATCACTTAAATTATATTTTGGGTCCACTAAATAGTTTGGATTAAAATTAATTATTGGCCCATTTCAAAAATTGGTCTTGCAAGATTAAATTCAAGGAATAAAAATTATTTTTTCAAGTAATTAAATTCCCTGTGGAAACAATTGTTTTTAAACAATTAAATTCTAGAGGAAAAATTGCTTCATAAAGCAATTAAATTCCAGAGGAATAAATTGTTTTTAAAGCAATTAAATTTCCAGCGAAAATAATTACTTCTTAAAGTAATTAAATTCCCGGAGTAAAAATTACTTCCTAAAGCAATTAAAGTCCAGAAGAACAAAATTGCTTACTAAAGCAACTGATCCAAGCGACAGAACAAGAAAAGAAGATTTGCTTGCTAAAGCAATTAAATTCAAGAAATGAAGCCCTGGCAACAAAGATCAATCACAGTCCAAGAAGTGCAGAAAATTGGCGGCCTTGAAGATTAATTCCAATTGCATGTCGAAGGATATATTTGCTTGCAAAGAAAATATTGATATATTTCCAGAAGAATTGTCAATCATCCTTGAAGACCTTCGCTTGCAACTAGAAGAATTTAAAAAGCAAAAATTAACGGACCTGCGAAGAATTACACTAGCTGCTCGCCACCTGCTCACCTGCTCACCTGCTCGCCTGCTCACTTGTTCACCAGCTCGCCTGCTCACCTGCTCACCGCCTGCTCGCTTGTTCACCAGAAAGCAGTTGACATTACATAAAATGTCTCATAAAGTGTCTCAATCTCATATAACACCCCATGGGAGGAATAATAATCATCCAACCCAGAGAGCACCTGCACCGGAGCAGTCAACGACGATCCATAATGCTACAACAAACATGCAACAGTTGGAGAACACTGAGATTCTGGCTGCTCAAGTAGACGTATCTCGCACGATGATATTCTTAAAGATATTACAGCAACAACAACGGAGAGCGAAAGGTCCATCTGAGATACGACTTGAATCAGAACCAGTCCTTGAACAAATTTTTTAGCGTCAACCAGAAAATGAAGCTGATAGCAAACAAAGGAAGAAATAGATCAAGTGAAAGCAACCGTCAGTTCGTGAACGACTATGTTGGCCAGCAATGAAAAGGTTAGGCCCTGAAGGTGCTCAAAAAGCCACCAAGATTTCTACAAAGTCAGACCCAAGTGACAGAGTATCCGGCTCCGCTTGCTTTAAGCGAGAGGAACGGCCTCCACGTCCTTGCGGAGAGACTTCAGACGGAATCTTGTTGTCTATGAAGAAGACAATTAAAGAACTACAGGCCAAGGTGTCTCAACGCCCGGAGGATAATTCAACCTTACAAATCCTATTGTCACCAGTGTCACCATCGATTCATTCGGCACAAATCCAGGCAACAAATCCATATGAAGGAAATTCTGATCCAAAGCATCGTGCTTCACTCAAAAGCATCGACTGGCGAACCTTATTCAAGAAGAAGTGCCCAGAGCTCCAAATCAAACGCTCCGGTCCATATTCCTCAAGCAAATACAATTGAAGAACACGGAAGAATCAATATACAACTCATCATGGAGTGACATTACAGAACGATGACCCGTCCAAGACAGATCAAGACAACTGATGGTAAAGAAACTAGATCCTCACAAAGCAAATCGGCCACAACAAACATCTGGAGTATCTATTCAGAGAGAAAGACTGCGCGAATCCTCTCACCTAAGACGATTGGATCATGAGCAGCTTCCCGAGAATAGATCCTCTAAAGGTGAAAAGAGTAATTGAAGACCTACAAGCAAAGATATTAACTCATTCAGAGGACAACATAAGCTCATAATCACCAGCATCGCCTCAATTTCCTATCATCCCAGAAGCATCCATTCAAGAAGAAGTCCAATATCCTACGATAAAGCTGAACAAGGGAGAATCAGACCGCAAACAACTGCAACACCATGATCTGGGAAAATAGAAAAATTAAAGGATATAAGATGGGTCAATCAAAATGTCAAGAAAGAAAAATGACATGTGAGCGCAACCTATCGGGCCCTCCACCTGAACGTGAAGACAATGTGGGCTGGAGATCAGATTCTCCCAACAACTGATCCAATGATATCAAGGGAGGCATCTGACGCAACTTAATGCAAGTGTTGACAACATTCCTATTGAAGCAAATACTACATCGACAGGACATTGCAAGATGCTTGTTGAAATAGTCACTAGAGGTCAGCCAATATGGAATAACCTACGCACCCCAAACAGCGATCAAGGGAAAAATGCTTGCCGATTTCATCATCGAGCTAACTTTCCCACAAGATCCGACGAGGGGGCGTAAAGTCCCATAGCACCTCTACATAGACGAATCATCAACAAGCACATCAACAGGAGCTCGTGATAGACAAATCTTCACTTCGGCAATCAGATTCGACTTCACAACTACAAACAGAATGACCGAGTATGAAATATTGACAGCCGAACTTAAGTTATCATTATCTGTTGAGGCAACCAAACTTCAAATTTTTGGAGATATCCAAGTCCGATCAAACACACTGGCAGACACATTGGCCCTACATCGGAAAAGGAGAGCTGACGCAAAACTACAAGAACCCTCGATGTTTGATTACAAAATAAATCAAACTTCGAGTGGGGGGCAGGAAGAGGACAATCATCGGATCAGATGCACAATATCCCAGTTAAACAAGTTTACAATATCATCAGTAGCAGAGGACTTTTTGCCAACTTACTGCTATTGTCTAAAATTCCCGACACCAAATGGAGCCGGCAAAGTAAAGGGTGATCAAAAGAAAGCCCGAGAATATTTACTTCAAAACGTGCCATCGGTAACTTTTGTACACACGATTGAAAGTCCTCCCATATGTACTGATCTGGGACCTGAGATATTGGATGCTTCCCAAGTTGAAGCGGAACCAATGGAGGTCGATAACCCCGACCACGTACCAGAGAGTGTACACAATCCTGTTGTACATGTCCTAGTGGAATCAGAGCCTGAAAGACACGTCAAAGGTGAATGCGCAGACGAATGCCTACTCAGCCAAGATTTCAAACCTAGGCTCGATTGTGAACCGATGGAGATTGAAGACGAACTGAATGTTGACGGATCTGTTCTAATCCAAGGTGGAAAGAAAAATGAAAGCGCGCTACACCGATGGAAGAATTAACGCCTATCAAAGCCTCAAAGACCAGTTTGTCAGGAAAATAGAAGTTTAGCCCGGTAAAATACGAGGTACTGACGGTGAAAGTCAAGAAGTTACTCGATAACAAAATGAATCCCAACAAGTACTACGCATGTCATCAGAGTATCAACCACAACACATATGAATTCCAAGACTTGTTGTGGCAATAGCAAAGATTTTATGAAGACGGAAAATTATCCCCAACGAGAAGGCCACGAATTGCCTAATTTATCAACTCTGATACCGGGGAAGTTTTCGTCACATATTCAGTTTATCTTTTTGTACAAGATAAATGCAAAAATAATCTGCCATATATGCCATTAACAACATGCAAAATTCCTGTGTTGCAGAATCATGCGAAATGTTTCTTGAAAGTTCTCTCATACGAACTGCAATAGACCCAAGAAGTTGGCTACTTCGCGAGATCAAGTAATACCAATGGTACAAAGAGCAGAACATAATCAAGACACAACAGTCCTGGCTGAATCAACGCCTGAGATACATGATTCCGCCTATATAGGCGATGCGCCTTCTAGAAGCGATGATCCTTCTTGAAGGCATGATTATCCC
>JAPKLY010000692.1:130685-156350 GCA_026898435.1 Prunella vulgaris
TAGGATATCACTGGCAGTCTAGCACTTTCCAGATCCTGTCTTAAGATTTGAACTTCAGCTTTCAGACTAGAGTTCTCCTCTTCCAGCTTAGAACAAACTTTTAAGGAGGATTGGAGATCAGATAACAACTTGTGTATATCTGACTCCATAGAATAGGTAGAAGAGCAAGATGAGCTAACAGAGGGGGTAGGAGAATTTACCTCTTCAACCTTAGCCATAAGGCAGATATCTTCCTCTGACTCAAAATCGGATGAAGATGAGGATGAGCTGATGTCCTGCTTCTCCTCCTCTGCCAGCAGAGCTCTCTTGTCAGCAAATCTACGATCTCTCTTGATCCTCTTCTCCTCTCTCCCCCTTGGTGTAAGCTAAGGATAATCATAGTTGAGATGCCCTGGCTTGTTGCAAGAATAGCATACACCATCTCCTCCTCTCCTGGGACTTGGTTCCTGTTAAGGTTATACTAGAAAGTATGTTTTTACTTTGTATAACTAAACTGAAATAAATCTTTTATCACTGTGCTTTAGATAAATATGAATGTTATTTATTGCAATCCGTTCATATAATAGTACAAGTTACACTATAGATAAATATGGTGATCCCCGGATAACTCACAGCAAGATCACATTATCAGTTTCTTGTAACAAGTACTAAATTCACAACCTAGATGGGATTTGAACACCCCATTGGTAAACGGTTGATGTGTAGATCCCAGATTGGCTTATCTTGACCAAGGGATTGAACTAGTGCATAATGATGCATTGAAGAGGACCTACAGAGAGGTAATTCTTCCGTACTGATTTATGGGATGAAGAATTAGACCTCAGTGGTCGTTTATTTCTAAACCTATGTCCCTTAAATAGGACTGTGTTTGATCCGTGCATGGCACTTTATTTTTTTATGGGTAGAGAGTCTATAAGACTTAATACTTTGCATCTTGGGTGACGTCATTGAGAACATGACAGTTACTTGATTAAATTAATTAAAGCGTTCAGTGGCTTGAATAATTAACGGACAAGAGAATCTTAAACACGGGAAATAATGATCGGGAGCCATATGATAGTAATATGGGTTAAGATGGATAGTGCAACATTAAGTTTGTCCCCTTGATGGATTGATTTTCTATTCTGGGAATCTCTCATTTATCGCAAGTCAACCCTTGTGTGATTCCGTAGAATCTGGGTGGAGCACAAGGCCTCAGCTGATCTGTCTCCTCAACTAGTGTACTGGTCTGCTGGTACTCGGACCTCAGCTGATGTGCTAGTCTGCTGGTGTCAGCACCTTAGCTGATATCTTCAGACCTTGTCTGCTGCTTCGGTCCTCAGCTAATCTGGTCCTCGTCTTGTCTGCGACATGCTCTTCAACTGGTCTTCTTACGTCAGCTGATCTGACTCTGCTTGTATTCACTTCCAGATACTTAGTGTCAGCTGCTCAGGTCTTCTGTCCTCTGGAATCTACTAAGTTCTTCAAAGTCTTAGCGGATCTTCTTCTCTATGAAAGCCTCAGATCTTCTAGGCAGCAAGGTTCCCCCTTACTAACAACCTATCTAATCCTAAACTATTCATCAGCTGGCTAACAGGTTCAGCTGGTCCTATTATAAGCTGATTGGTTTATTATATCATCAAAACTTCTAACAGGAATATCCTAACAAAATATCGCACCTAAAAGCCACATAAACGCTTCCGTTGTGGAGATTTCATTAACAATTTGGCGCTAGAAGGAGGGACCAAACCTCCGGTTGCTGGATTTTGTGGGATACTGGAGTGGAAACTGCAAAATTTGCATTTTGGATGAAGATTTACAACCTGCTCGCTTGAATGTTTGAAGGAACACAAGCTGTTCGCTTGAAGGCTTGAAGGAAACCTTGTTGTTCGCCTATTGTTCAAGAAATAACATTACCTGGTCGCCTATTTCACCTGTTCGCCTGTTTCACCTGGCTGCCTATTTCACCTGGTCGCCTGTTTACTCACCTGGTCGCCTGATCTCACCTGGTCGCCTATTTTCCCACCTGGTCGCCTGTCTTCCACCTGCTCAGCTCAGCTGTTCGCCAGTACTGTTGTTCGCCCCTTTTCACCTGTTCGCCCAATTGTTTACTTAACAACATAACAGCTCTGCTTTGTGGAAAGCAGCTGGCATTACGTAAAATGTCACGGGAGGTATCTCAACCAAGGATGACATCTCACGGAAGGAACAACGATCAGCTAAATTATAGAGCCCCAGCACCTGAACACTCAACGGCAATCCAGGGTGTTGCTGGAAACCGATAACAAGCTGAAACAACTGGGGTCCCTGCAGCTCAAGTCAGACAGAATTATATGCAGGGATTGTCTAAACTGCTCTCATTCCTGGAGAACCCTGAAGATATTTCACGAGTGACGGCCCTCTGTAAAGTGTTGAAAGAACAGCAGCAAGGTGCAGCCGGACCCTCTGGTACACGACCTGATCAGGGGCCTATTTTTCAACAGGTTGATCAGCGTCCACCAGAGACTGAGGCTGACAGTGAACAAAGGAGAAGGTGTGAAGAGCGTGGAAAGTAGAAGGTGACCGATCGTTTGGGGCCAAAGATGGCAGACCGATTAGGCTCGCAAGGTGGAAGAACTCAAAGCGTGATGGACGAGTCAAGTCATGGAACTCTACAAAGTAGACCTGTGGAGCGACGAGAGTATGGGTCGCATGGCCAGCCCGTGTCATCTTATCGACCTCCGAGTAGAGCACCAGAAGTGGACCAGAGGAGACCGAACAGAGTACCAGGGATAGACCAAGGGAGACCAAGTAGAGTACCAGAGGTTGATCAGAGAAGACAACATACAGTCTGAGAAAGACTACGTTGGCCGGTAGCGGAGAGGCTCGGCCCTGAAGGCGTACACAAGGCTAGTATGATTCCAGCGAGATCACACCCGAGTGACCGGGTATCCGGCTTCCCTCGCCTAGAGCGAGAGGAACGGCCACCTTGTCGAGGTGTAGAGGCTTCGGATGAAATCTTACGATCAATGAAGAAGGCCATCGAAGACCTTCAGGCCAAAGTCTCGCTACATCCGGAAGGCAGTTCAGCAGTACAGATCCCAGTTTCACCCCTGTCAGCAGCAATACTTTCGGCACCTGTTCAGCCGAAGATTCAGTTCCCGGCTTCCAATTTGTATGAAGGGACTTCAGACCCAAAGGTGCATGTATCCAAGTTTACTGATTACATGATTTCTATGGGAGCGTCTGATGCGACCCAGTGCAGAAACTTCCCTCTCACACTTGGGGATCATGTACACCGATGGTTCACCGCGATGCCTCCTACATCGATCACTTCATTCATGCAATTAAGCCGAGAATTCTTATTACATTTTTCTGGAGCAGCGTCCTATTTTACCCAGAAGCATCGACTGGCAAATCTTGTCCAAGAATTGGAGGAATCTAACCAGCAATTCCTTGAACGGTTTGACATGATCTTATTGGAAGGAGAGCCAGTTAGTGAAGATACCAAGGTGATTACCGCGATGGCGCGTTTGAAGAAAGGTTCAGATTTGTGGAAAGAAATGCAGCTTGCGTGTCTGAAGACTTATGCAGAGTTTCGAAACAAGGTCGGGATATATGTGGCCATGCAAGAAGCATTGAGGAAGTCTATGGGAGAAGGTAAGGAAACACCGAAAGAGACATTCAAGAAAGGCGGGGGAAGGTATCGAACCCCCAAAAATTTGAAATCCTTCGAGGGAGCCGAGTTGGCAGAAAGACTTAACCAGGTCCTAACCATATCCATTGACCATGTCTTCAACACGGTCAGGAGAAATGGAGCACTACCGCCCGCAAGAAAGATAAAGGTAGATCCAAAGAGGACGAACCTGAATAAATACTGCGCCTATCATCAGGCAATGAGGCATTTCATGAGTGAACATCAAGATCTATTGAGATAGTTGTGGAGGTTTTACGAGGAAGAAAAGTTGTCAGAATTTGTGAAGAGACCACCAGGAAAAAGACCACGTGTGCCCGATCAGAGGGCGGATGAAGAGAATAGTGAGAACGAGAATGAAGAAGGTATCAATCCTAGACACTGGCGAGAGCAGCAAGCCCTACTCCCCCAGCCAGGTCCAGTGCGGGATATTTTTGTTTTGGAACCTGAGGTTGGCCGAGCTAGCGGATGTACAGATGGAATGCCACCTCCGTCGAAGAGCCAGAAGAAAGCAGAGTTGCGCGCCATCGACTAGATAAAAGAAACTGATGTGGGACCCTCCACCAAGCCTACTGCGTAACTGACATTTTCACAAAAGGACTTGGAAGAGATCATAACCCCCCACAATGATTCCTTGGTAATAAGCGAGAACATCATGAATGCATGAGTTCACAGACTGATGGTCGACACTGGAGTATATACGAATATCTTGTTCAAGAGTACTCTAGACCAGATAGGGGACTACGAATCCTACATTAAGAATTGTAATTACAAGATTATAGGATTCGGGGATGCAGTTACTAATCCCCTAGGTACCATACGTCTGTCTGTTGAACTTGTTTCGGCCGATGATCCCAGTAGGATGATGACAAGGCAAGTAGATTTTCTCGTTGTAGACCAGTCATCCTCCTATAACGGGTTCCTCGGTTGACCTTTTTTGCATGAATTTAAAGCAACCTGTTCGACTTACTACTACTGTATTAAATTCCCGACACCAAATGGAGCTGGCACAATAAAGGGCAATAAAAAAAACCCGTGAATGTTTACTTCAGAATGCGCCATCGGTCACTTACGTACAATTGTACATTTCCATAAAAACACGCCTACTGCCTGCCTTCAATTCTCAACCCAAATTAATACCTCCTTTGCATTTTCAATTTGGTTTAAATAGATTACTGAGAAGTATTTAGTTCCAAAACCTATGAAAATTACAAAAGTAATTTATTTTTGAAAGTTAGACTCAATATATCAAATTAGTGTAAATAATGCACGAAATCTTTTCGAAATAGACAAATGAAATACAGTACTTTAGAGCAATTTTCACACCAATCATTCCCCCATACTTAAAGTGTTGTTTGTCTCCAAGCAACGAAAGAAAAATAAGACCAAGGTGGGAGAATTGTGAGAAATTAATTCAAGGTAAGATACATGACATGAACTATTTTTTTTCAAATAAACAAAATCCAAACCTTCAAGAGGAAGGGATCGTGTAGTATAAGCAAGTATAGGGACAAGTAGTATCGAACCCACATGAGGTAAAACTAGGAGCGAATTGCTTGTTTATTGTTTGAATTAAAGAAAAATAAAAAAAAATCCTAACTACGAATTGAAATTGCAAAAGGGGGGGGGGGGTTTCCTAAATTCTAACAGGCACTCAATGAGATAAGATAAATAACATAAACACAACCTAAAACTATGTAAGTGTAAGGATTGAGATTATGCTCTAAACAAGATCCTTAGGATAATTTTCCCACTATTAGTCAAGACCCAGATATAAAAAAAATGTTCACAAAGAAGTATAAAAAACCACCACTTAATTAAACCTAATACTCATAGACAAGTTATTAGACTATATTGTCCAATATTCGATGAGGCGGGAATGAGGATAAGTGCATCTAGAGCCCTCATTCTTGCCTTCAAGACAAATTAATATCCTAAGGTGTTGAATAATTTAATCCTTTCCCAACAAGGTATTTAAACTAATTTATTCGGCTCTCACTAATTTTTAACTAGTGTTTCATGTCATCGTCCTCAGCTAATTGACACGACTGGCCCAAACATTAACTCAATTAACAAGACTCACAATTTAGGAATCCTATAATTAGATTAATTGAACTCGTACACCTAATGGTCTTAAGCATGCACGTAGTCAAATTAATAAAACTAAAACTTGTAAATGTTTATCTCACAATCATAACATAACATGAAATTAACTCCTATTGAACCCTAATTGATCTAATACTAATAGGGGTATTTAATCCTAAATCACATCATAAATATATAATAGGAGCTATTTTACCTTTTATAGTTTTGGAGCCATTTTGTTTGGGTCGTAGATCATTTTTTCAAATTTTATTTCAACCGTCCGATTATATGTTTCTTTTATATGGTATGTCTTAATTAACGAATTCGTTACAATCTTCTCATCTATAAATAACCTATCTCAATTGTCAATTTACCTCACACAAACATTTTTCTTTTCTTTGCACAATATGACCCAACTGATACAAAATTTCATCATTCAGCATGCCAAGCTTGCAAAGTTGAATGAATCAAATTCATCTTCATTGTAAATGAGGTAATGCTTGAGTACTCTGTCTTGCCTCTTTATTTTAGAAGTCTTAATTAGTACTCCTAAGAGTTCCCAAATTACTTTAGACCTCTTTTTTCTATAATTTGACCGTTGAATTTTTTTTATCAAAGAATAAGAAAATCAAAAGTTTTCTCTCAATCTCTTTAATTTTTACGATTTACTTTGGTCAATGAATATGACTAATTTTGTGTTTGTATACGTAAATTGATCAGATTTTTTCCTAGAAATTTTTTTTTTTACCTCTCATGCACATCATATCATCACAGAAGGATGTCCCCAAATAAGGACAAGACATGTTGATAGACAATGATGTCTCATATGCTACTCGAATTTTGTCTCTGTGATTCTCACTCCACTAAAATTGTTGCAGTTCATAGGAGGGCGTCGCCAAATAAGGAGAAGACATGTTGACAGACAATGATATCCCATTTACTAACCGGATTTCGTCACTGCAATTCTCTCTTTAAAAATGAAAATTCATTGACCAAATAATTTTTTTTTTTATATTTTGGATGATGAGAAATTTCAATTGAATGTAATGATTTTTCATGTACAACTATTATTATTACTTTTTTTTTATATTAATATCATTTAATCATGTTCATAGTCAATTTTCGTTACAATTGTCATAAAAATAAGGGGTAAACACAAGATAGTCAAAAGCTACAATTAAACTTAAAGGCAAGTCAAAAAAACTTTTAGCTATTTCATGTAGGTCTAAAAAACAAAAAGTAACCCATGTATTAAGCAAACAATAATAAAGTAAAAGAAAAACCCCAAAACACGCAAACCCTATTCTGGAACTATCCTAGGCAATGGAGTGACTAGAAACCCGTGCATTATGTCCACCGGTTCATAGTGAACAATAATACAAGAAGGGAGTATCTTGTATTTACCCATTGTTTAGGTTTTTCTGGGAGCAAGAGAAAAAGAGGGGGAACTGGACCACAGTTGCAGGGGAAGCCATCCGACGGTGAGTTTCGTTTATTTCTTTTATTTACTGTACGAATGTTTGGGTGTTTCGTTATTAGATAATGTGGTTGCCGATTCTGTGAATCGGCGTTGCCGGTGAAGGCGGCCGTCGTTTGGCTTCGTTTTTTTCCTGTATGGACTAGACGAATAGTTGGGTGGTTCTTAGTAAAACAACGGGTGGGTCGAGTATGTCGTCTGGGGTAGATTTAGAGGTGGAAATCGATTGGTGTAGTGTCGTTTAGGGTTTTTTTAAATAAGGGGCATTGTGTTAGTGCGTAGTCGTAGAGGTGAGGATGGATTGTGTCTGTGGTTACAGTGGGTTGTGTGTTTTGAATCAATTATGTCCAGAGGAAATAACTACAAAATGCTGCGTAAATAAAGTGTAGAATTGATAAAAGATGTAGATGAATGCCTATAATTTTCTGTCCTAAAAGCGTCTGCGTTGCAACCGTATGTGAAATTGGAACTGACCCTGCGAGGCCAGTAGCTGTGTTACAAATTGGAACTTACCTGCGAGGCCAATATACTGTAAAACTGAACATTTCATGGGCCGCGAATTTAGTGGTGACCGTATCATAAATTCTTACTATTGTGAATGTATGAACTTGGCAATACCTAGTCTCTTTTAGAGAGGCAATCAAAGGCGATGGTTCCTAGACATAGTTGTTATTTGCCAATGAGTTTCAACCTTTCCTGCTGACAAAGAATACCATAGTTAGATGTACAAATACATATCAAAAGATTTAGATATGAGCAAGATAGAAATGTTAAAACAGTTTATGTACGAGGGGTCCTGGACATACTTGCTGTTTGCCAATGAGTTTCAACCTTTCCTGCTGACAAAGAATACCATAGTTAGATGTACAAATACATATCAAAAGATTTAGATAGGAGCAAGATAGAAATGGTAAAACCGTTTATGTACGATCTGTA
The DNA here is from genome assembly GCA_026898435.1 of Prunella vulgaris. Lineage (NCBI taxonomy): Eukaryota > Viridiplantae > Streptophyta > Magnoliopsida > Lamiales > Lamiaceae > Prunella > Prunella vulgaris. The sequence continues at coordinate 138,836 of JAPKLY010000692.1, forward strand.
TGCACTAATGAAGTGAAGGTTTAACTTTGTCGATCAGATTTACGATGGTTCTTCTGTGATGTCTGAGATTGATTTCGGTTTGATGGTCTAATGTGTTTTCATATTAAGGTTTCTCATGTACTGAAGTTGTCGTAGATTATTTGAATTGAACTATGGAAAGTGTAATGATCAGTCTGATGTTTCTGAAGTTGTTTGGGCCATATTTTTCTGAAACCAACGCATTCATTTTTTATTTTACTTCTGTTGGAACATACCATATAGCATTTCTTTTTATTTTATTTGTTGTTGAATTTGAATGATGCAGTTTGCTTTGCATCTGGTTTCTGGACATGGTATCTCTATTCTGTCTGAAAATCATTGAATAAGCGAAGTAAATAAAGCACATAGATTCACCTTGATTACTCAGGCAGTATGATAAAAGTGAGAATATGTTTGGTTGCATGGACGTTCTGTTAAAATGGTGTGTAAACAGGCATATGATTAAAGTGAATCTGCAATTTCATTTAAAAGTGCATTAACTGTAGAAATACAGGTGCAGTGGCGAGCATGGCGAATTCAAGGAAGCGGGATGAGTGGGTGGATGCGAACGGGAGAGAGCGGAGAAACAAAGAAAGAGTGAATAAGAGGAGAAGACAGCAAGGTCTGATACTATAAAGTAGACACTGTTTAACAGTTGATAAAGAAAAATGCATTCTTATTGTTGACGAATTTTGGTAATTACCCGGTGCGAAAATGATTTTATTACTTCATGCAGGTGTGGAATCAGCACGGGACAGACGAACGAGATTTCGTGGCAAACAAAAGGGTATAAATAGAGAATGCATTTCGGCATTATTTGGGTGTTGTGCACAACTGCTGGTGTATGTGCATTGTAGTATAGGTATGCAACATGTGGCTGTGTTTGATGTCTGAATATGTCTAGGTAATACCTGATTGGTAGAGTAAAGGAATATATATTTATTAGGTGTCGTAGTTGGCAGCGAACATTGCATACGAGTACAAATTGTATAGGGCAGGTGGCTTTGTTGGAGAATAAATGAAAAAGATATGTGGTATATTGCATATATCTGTGTTGGTATATTGGTGTGAATCATACCATGCTGTAACATGTACATGGAGAACAGAGTAGTTGATGAATTATGTCGCTCACATGGCGTTTCATGTGTTTTTTTAAAGATCACGTAATGATTCAAAACATGATTCACGTAATGATTTATGTGTTTTTTGAATGATCAGTAACACATGTGAGCGACACGTACGATAGATGTCAAGGTACGTACTGCGAAATAGTATGAGAAAATACGGATGGAACAAATATAACATGCTGCTAACCAGGGCACAACTATTCGCGATGTGTATCAGGTGGATGGAACGGGGTGCGTGGTTGTCATCGAGATAATAAACGCCAGCGACTACAGAAGGGTGAGGTAAGCATTTCAGAACGTGAACGCACATCGGGTAAGGGAGCAGTTGATGAGCTACTCGATGCGTCGACATCAGACTGGAGCGGCGATGAAATGGTACCGCGGAACTGTTTCAGTAAGTTCGAGTGTGTATGCGTGTGGACATAAAAAATAGATACAGTTTGGCTCTTAGAGGCAGTACATTAATTTTGTGTGTGTATGCGCGTGTATGCATTGTTGATATTGCTTGTTAATATGGAATGTATCTCGCAGGGACCTTGACGCTCACGGATAAGGTGACCCATTTTCGAAGCAACCTCATCACAACGGTCAGGGAGGTACAACATTTGCACCTGAATGACAAACACTTGGCCGAGCTGAAGAAGAAACCATTTTGGCTGCTTATCAACGCAATTTTAAGGGCGGATTACAGGTTGCAAAGGGACAGGTGGTGGAAGAACGAGGGGGACGTGCACAAGGTGATGGCTACATTCGATACACCGATAAAAATATTTATCATCGCCGATCAACAGTTGCAGCTTACTACCCTGGACGTGAGCCTCATACTCGGTGTCACCGGAGGTGATGAAAAGATACCGCTCCGGACAGAGGAGTATAGCATCCCTCCTTCGGTGCGAAGATGCTTTGCCTGTGAACTGGAACAGGATAAGGGGGGTATGTGTTATGCAAGAAACAGGTGTCTGACCGATTGGCAATTGTGGCTAGTCAGACTTATGTGGAGTGCTACGCCGATGTTGCTCGAATGATGCACTTATATCTGATGACAGTGTTGTTATGCCCGGGACGTAATTCGTCGATACCGCGGCACTACACTGTATACCTAGAGGAGATAAACAAGATATGGAAGTACGATTGGTGCGGCGTAATTGTAGATTTGCTTGATGAACAACTGAGTAATAACACGAATCTCAAGATAGCAGGATGTGTCATGATATTACCGGTAAGTAATAAGAAGTAAGTTCGTTCATTGCTTGTTTTGTCCAGTGATTACTGAAACCCACCTGATGCTAATTCTTAACATGTGCGCAGTTTTGGCTGTGTGAGCATGTAGATCTCATAGAGCCGATTGACGATAATGCATTCCCACGATTGTTAAGGTGGGATCTAAGCGAACTGAAGGACAAGCTTGAACGGATTAAACTCAAGAAGCTATGACCAAGCATTGTAAGTACCTAAGCTATTATAATAGGTTGTATATACATATGCATATGTGACTGTGTATGTGCGAGTGTAGTAGCTAATGCGCAGACAATGCGTAATTGTCTGTGTCACGTGTAACAATCGATTACATATGTTATAGGAACCGAGGGCCCAGCTTCGGCCAAGACCACACAAAAAAGAGAAGATTAGGGATCTACTAAGTATATGGAAAGGAAAGAGAGAGGTTGATGAGCCCAACGGTCAGAAGACAGGAGCTTGCATGGCATATGAGGCAGAAAGGCCATCGCATTCAGAGTATGATACAAGCGTCTGCCCCACGGTGGATCTTGGTGATGGCTCAAAAGCAGCTGGACAGCGAAACTCAAGGGAAGTGGCTGATGCTACTCCAAATTCTAAGGTGAATTGCGATGATAGAATCGGTACTGCATTAGAAAAGAACGGCCAAACATCTGAAAAAGACCAAACAGTAGTGGATGGAACAAATGAACAAGAAAGAAACTTCGAAAGTAAGGAGGAGTGTGTAACACCTAAGGAGGGGGGAAACAAGAATGCGAGCATTGATGCAACTGACGTGGACAATGCTGATGGTGAACACAATGACTTCTACAATCAGGCGGACGAAGTGACTGAGACAGACATTGACGAGGTAAGAGTTGTTGATGCAAGTACTGTGCAGGTCATGAAAGAAGTGGTAAGATAGGATGGGAGGGTGGGATGTGAGGGCATGGCGGTTGATGGGGCAATAGTACTGAGATTGTGCGTGGAGGAAAACGCAGCACTGAAAAATGAAATAGAGCGGATCGGTGACGAGTTGTGTGAATGCAAGGCCAGACTGACCGAAAAGGACTCGGAGATTGCGAGACTGAAGGAACTGACAATCGATGGAAAGCAAATCAATGGAACAGACAATAATGCTTCTCCTTCGAGCCGCAATAGAGAGATTGAAAGCCTGAAACTTGAGGTCGAGCGTCTTAAAAATAGATTGGAGCACATAGCGTCACCGACAATGATGCAAATACTGGAGAGTGACGAGAGCCTGGGCATGGCGACACTAGCAGAAAAGCTGAGCATCTCAGAAAAGGAGGTGGAAAAATTGACTTCAGAGAACACGACACTATCAAAGCTAGTTAAGAAGCTAGACTACGCAGATGTACCAGCGTCAGAGAGAACACAGAGACAGATCGATGGAAGGGCAGCAAACACCGCATTGGTGAGCACCGTTGTTCGGGTAGTAAAGGATCGAACATAAATTTTTTTACGAAAACCAATATGTACATCACCCCAGATGGGAACCGAAGAGATGGTAGCTGTACATGAGGGGCAGAAAGCGGTGAGGAGTGGACGACTAGATGAAAGGTTACCGGCAGTACAAAAAACAAGCGATCATGTCCGGAATAGAATCCATGAGCTGTGGGAAAGAGCATTGGCAGGGTAAGTTTGTAGATATGTTCATCAATTGTTTTAATTCGTAATTCTTATGGTCGTGGTTAAACGATGCATGGAAGTCTTTGTATGAAAAATATTTATAGTACACGGAACACGAATAATTTCTAAACTGACAATCGCATCATAGCCTGTAGGAGTGGAATGCCAGAACCAGTATGGAGTTCCGCCAAAGCGCTTAGTGTGGTTTATGTGAAAGATTTGGTTGTGGTGCTGCATCACGACTGTATTTCAAATGGAGTACGTATGCGACCTTCCCTCGGATATAATATGAGTGTGAATCAAAATTATTGTGTCGTGTGTGTGATATTGTTTTCTGAAATACATAGGTGATCGATTCATGGGGGGTGCGATTGCAGCAAGTGTATAAGAAGTGCGACGATGCATCACAGATCGTCATTTTCTCATCTGCGTGCTGTGTAAACAACTTTGACCGATGCATTTTTTTTATTAACTGTTGCATACTGCTTACTTTTAAGATATTGCACAAAAAATGAACATATGCTTATATTAGCTGCCTGCAGGATCTCATCTACAGGGCGGACAAAGGTGTTAACAAGAACATAATGAAGCTGATTGTGGATCCTATTAAAAAGACCGGACGCTCCGATGTTTTGATGTTCCACATACTCACCGATGGACACTGGACACTTCTAAGAATGTATCTAAAAGGCAATCAATGGGTATTGTATAATCCAATGAAGCCACGGAGGGATTCAACAAGTGATGTACATATAGAACGGGCTGAGCGCGTCGTAAGTGAACTGAAATTACATAGTGGCTCAACACTAATAAAATTACAAGAATGCTGATGAATCTAACAAATATCCGTATGTAATCATTTGTAGGTGGAATTCGTGATTGTGCAGCTTCAAGCGAATGGGCACCGACTGATGCAGCGCAGAAGCACGAGGCCAATCCTGGGGGCGTGCCCACAGCAACAGGCAGGTTCCGTGGACTGCGGTGTGGTAGTTTGCCACATGATGGAACAGGAATTCTGCAGACAACCATTGCACAAGCGCGCATTCTCGGAGGATGATGCAGGAGAGTATAGGAAAAAGCTAGTTGAGTGGTTGGTTGATGAGGACGCAACTGGGAATAGGAGTCTGCAGTGAACGATGCGCCATGTGTGTTGCATATTTTGTTTAAAAATATTGACTGGAGTCATGGTAGTTGTCGTACGACATCTGCGTTTTTTGCAAATGACGATGTAGGACGCAATTTTTTTGATGATCAGTTATGTGTAAATTGTAGTAGGCATGGCAAATGGGTGTTTTGATTTTGCAAACCCATCACAACTGCTGAATTAGTTGCATGATGAAATTTGTGTGACACAGCTGCCATATATTATATGTAATGTCTAACAGATATTTTGATTTGGTGAATGACATGGTATCTAGGGTAAAACTACAGGGTTATACGACAATTGCATATGCCAATTGACATTTTATGTTCACTAATTTACTTCATTAGTATGGGGTATGTGGCTTAGAAAGTTTAATTGGCTGTACAAAATACACGTTGCTGCATCATTCCACAGGTAGTATGAGAGGTGTTTGTTTCATTAATATGATTGGTATTTGACGCAAGTTGATGCAGGACGTGGACTCATATTTCTTCAATAGTATAAATACTAAGCAGATAGTGTATTTAACTGTAATTTGTATATTACCATAGTATGTTATACCATAGTATATCTATAAGAGAAAAAGTAAGCACATTGAACCAGTTGATAACAGATTATGGTTGTGTGTTTTATAACAAATGCAGTGTATAGTTTTGTGCTGTAACAACTTATTACCTATTTAGGCCAAAAGATGTAACAATTCATATTTGTAATTTGATTAACTACAAATATGAGATATGCCCATGAGCAATCAAGAAAGATAGTCAAAAAATTCAAGTCTGCAGCACAGATACACAGTATCCAGAGAATAGCCACCAAAAGTAACTAATTGTTATCATTCTATACAGTACATTCACATTAAAATGAGCATTTAATGTATCACAAGCAGTCACTTTGTGTTATTTTTTAAGGAACCGTATAACCAGTGTTGATATTAATTGGCCTATGGATATTGGCAGATTTGTGTGGGCCCAAAGCATGGTCAAGGACTTTGCCCATACCCCTATCTACATCACACCAGTCACATAAAAAGAGATGTATGATGGCATAGGGCGGCCAAGTAGGTTTAATAGACCCAAACATCCACTCAACTTTAATACAAGCTGAGCTGTATAGTACTATAGTACACATAAATAATATTTTACAAGAAGAACTAATTTGAACCAAAAACATGGGGATAAACAAATAATGGGCCAGCCAATACAAAATCAAAACGTGTGACTTACACCTTAACAAATACAAAACACATGGTCATTATATATGTGACACACTCGGAAACAATACATACACATAACCCTTTTACAGTGCACTCCACCAACCCACAACAATTGTGCCATATTATACATGCAATTCCCATGCTCCCGCCAAGCTGCGAAATACCACCCTGAAATTTTTTACATCCAAATATAACCACAACACAAAATCAAAGAATGATATGTGTTATCTATCAAACCATACAACCTGATATCACCCTGCAACCAACATGTAGCATGCGACCACCATCAACCGATGTAGGTGGAACTGTATTCCCGGATGAAATTATGTCGGAAATACTTGCGCGGCTCCCGCCTAAGCCACTAGCTCGTTTCAAGCTTGTCAACAAGGGCTGGCTTGCTCTCATAGAAAGCGATTTTTTTGTGCATGTGCAGCACGTAGACCAAATGAAGGCTCAGAACGGGCTGGGGTTCATCATTCAATCCCAATATGTATTCTACACACTGGGATACAAACGCCCGAAAGAATGTGCACAAAAAAATGTTCGAATGGTGCTTTCGGACGATCCAAAAGAATATGTCTTGGCAAGTTTCAACGGACTGGTCCTGGTTAGCACAACTGAAGATGATTTTTACATATACAATCCTACAACTGGTGAGGTTGGTAACATCCCGCATGCGTTCATTAACTTCCCAACGAATACAACTCATGCATCTGTCTTCTTTGGGATGGGTTGTGTTCCCGAAACAAAGGAGTATAAAATACTGAGGGTGGCAGTATTTAATTCAGATGATTTCACGTCAGAAGTGAAGGCATACTCAACATCGACTGTTGTGTGGAAATGCTTGTCTGGTTTTCCTTATGATAACCCGATATCGGGACCGGGTGTCTTTGTGGGTGGGTCACTAAATTGGCTTGTTTCACATTAATTACTTCCGCGTTGTATTGCTTCTTTTTCGTGCAGATACGAGACATATGGGGAGATTGCGCTTCCAGACGAAATACCTATATTCCCTCAGACTTTTGGGGAGCTCGGAAGCGTTGATGAGGACAAGATATGCATATTCTCTAGCATTTGTTCGTCTTTTGAAGAATATGAATTATGGGTGATGGAGAAGTATGACGACTGTAGCACGTGGATTCGCCTTCACTTTGCTCCGGGGTACCCACTCTCAAATGAGGAGATTATTCTAGGCATCCAGCCGCTCACTCTACTGAAAAGAGATGACCGCACTCTACTACTGCGAGTCGAACCATGGGGGAAGTTCGTGGAGTACGACATAATTGATGAAAGTTACGTTATCATCCCTGGCCCATTCTATGAGGAGGAGCTGTGCACCGTGTTTCCATTTGTACAGACTTTGGTTTCACCTCGTGCTCTTATGGAGGCGTAGCGTATAATGGCGATACGAATGGTCAGTCCAGGAAAACTACCGTACACTAGGTTGATTGTTGGTAGTTTTTTTGCATTTTGTGGTGACCTGTGTATTAATGACAAGCTAGTGGAATTGAACCTTTTATGTTAAGAGATTGCATGTAATTTAGGAACGCTGATGCACCAGTTTGATTGGGTAAGCGAACATTCTAGTCCCCATATCTTAATGTGGGCATCTTTGTTGCTGTTTTTTGTGAATGGGTGTGACCATTTCTTTTGTATGGTCATATTAATTTTAATCAAGTGGATGTAATGTTTGTTCCAATTTCTTTGGCATGAATGGTTGTATATGTAAGCAAAGCTAGGCTGCATGAAGGCATGAAACTGTGTAACTAAATTAACAAGATATACAATAAATGCAATTAGGGATAAAAAAATACAGCACATAATAATGTATTTTTCCAGCACCATCATACCCTTCAGTATACTACAGTTGCTATATATCAAGTTGATATATAGCTGAAGTCTGTTATCCCATATAAACAGCTAACTAATTACATGTGTAGCCCTATATAAATGGACAAAAAAAAGCAGTGCGAATTTTCTATTCCAAGAGTGGAGCATTTGTATGATGTTTTCACTAACTATGTCAAGATGGGCTGACCGATTTAGTACACACTCAGAATCTAAAATTCAATTAAATGCAATTTATGAAGGTGTCTGGACCTGGAAAACCAAATATCTAAATGACATTAATACATAAGGATGTAAGTAGTACTATTTGATTGACAAGTCATGAAGCAGCATGCATGTGGAGTATGTAAGGCATTTATAGTCGTTGAATTTAATACAACTGTTGGAGAGCAAATAAAATCTTTGCTATATAAAGGCAGCATCAGTGAGAAAATGTAATAAATCATCAAAGCAAATTAGGTTTGTCATCTACAACCAATACATAGTGCAAATATAGTCTGAAGCCTGAATCAAAAGCAGCTCAATGTCAACAGCTAGTAATACGAAGCTCGCCCAAAAACACCCAAGGTATGCAAGAGCATTGTGTCGAAAATACAATCGGCAAACGTCTATCTACCTAAGCGAAACAAACAGCAATCCAGGGAGGCTCTACTATCATTGTCAAGACCACGCATTCTCGCACTGGTGCATGCCGATAGAGTGGGAAGACGAAATGATGAGCACGGGATCAGATCCCACAGCAGCTGCTCGAAAACACAAAAGGCATGACGGTCAACAAGTTCGCACATCGTATGAAATACAGCTACACACTCTTTTTATAGGGAATCTGCTTACTTTTATCGCAGCAGTAGTAGTTATGTTCATTGCAAATAATTTGTGGGCATAAGAGTGTACGATAAGAATGTATGTGGCAATGTAAAAAATGGCAATTATGGAGATTATTTTGTGGTAGCATAGAGTATGAGAACTGGTGGTTGTCATTGTACTAGGAGCTATGATTTTGCAAGCATACAAAGGAAATTATGTATGAAGCCCTGTGTAATTTCTAGCTACTGGAATCTTGATCTTATTTTCCTTTATATGTCCATAGTTACTGAACCGCATATACTAATTCATATGTCCATAGTTACTGAACTACATACACTAGTTCATATGTAATTGCAAATGATAGTTCTGGCCCTGTACAATTAAACTCTAAATTCTGACTATATTTCATATGTACTCTAGTTTTCTTTGATGTTTTGTTAAAAGAGGGTGCTCCGGATCCATATCTATGAAAGAACAGCAATATCATAGACAACAACATGTGCTTTCAGGATACACTCGAAAACATTAGTTCTATCATGAGATGTGAGATTTGACAGTGGAAACAAAAAATAGTAGAATTGGGCCAAAATAGTAGATGCCATGTTCTATGAGTAATATAAAGGACAGCAGATTCGATACTGAGTTGATACAATAAAAAAACTGAGTTTTCGAATAGAGTACGGGTTCATACTAATTACAGCGGTGGCACATGCTTGGCCCAATAATCAAGAGACTCATACAAGCTGATGCAGAGTATGAAACAGACAATGTAAATGTGACATTTTAAACTTTCATTTCTGCTTCGTAAACTCTCCGTACGATCAAATACGGGTTTTTTTGGGACGACAGGGCTACACTTTAAAGGCGGGTGCTAGAATCCTTGTTTCGTTCCATACCTGTGGGGATGGTGAAGCAAACATTTCCATACCCGGAATTGGATGTATGTAGTTCATGTAGCACTTACGGAATGTTACAACAAGGAAATACCTACTCACATATCCAGCAATACTAGAACCGTGTCTCATGATAACAGCATTTGCGTGCCAACACGGAAAGCCAGTGACCTGCCAACGCGAGCATGTGCACGTGCGTTCAGTTAGATTTACAACCACGGACGGTACAGCCTCAACCTCAAATATGCAATCAGACCTTTGGTGGACCTTCCACGATCGAGTCATCTCATTTTGCTCATTCCATAATTTATTCTTTCTGGGGCAGAGCACCGTAGTCCACAAGGTACTTTCAGTTCTACATTCAAAATGCAAACGACTGACTTCTGTAATAATACATAAATCTATACTTGTAATGGATAAATGGACGCAATACTTGTAATGGATAAACAGACAACGTGGACGTAGTACCTGAACGTATGTAATCAAGCATATGAGTAATGGGGAGTCCTCTGCCCTCTTTTATCCACTTGTTAAATGATTCAACTGCGTTTGATGTCATTTCGCCTTAACGCTTGATGTCGGGTGAGTGTGCGACAGCCCATTTCTCGTACGGAAGGTCCGCAAGCCATTCATCTGCAAGACGTCCGCCGAACTCCTTAAAAATGCGAAGTCTTTCATCAAACAGCATAATATTAGGCGCGTACGCACATTCTTTGAATAGCTGTGTGATCCTCGGGCGGTTAAATTTATGGCGACGACCTGCAAAACGGCCTCTGAGGTTCCCAAGCAAGTGATATATACAAAAAAAGTGTCGTGGTTGTTCAAAAACGGACTGGAACGCTGCCATTAAACCCAAATTTCTGTCTGAAATGTACAGAACTTCCTCGTCATGCGTGATGATGTGGCGCAATTTGGTGAGGAACAAAGCCCAGTTGTCTGTATTTTCAGCAGACACTACTGCAAATGCTACTGGGTATAGGCCTGCCATCAAATTACGTATTAACACAAAAATTAGAATACAACACATAATAAAAGTAGTATAAGGCGAGTGATGTGCATAACAAAAATTTTTCATCAGGCTGACCGTTATTGCCGTCCTTGGCTGTTGCTGTCAATAGCACACCTCGTGCTCTGCCACGCATGAACGTACCATCCAGGAAAAGCATGGGTCGACAGCTCTTAAAGCCTTCAATGCATGCTTTAAATGATATAAACAATCGTTGAAATACACTAGATTGTTCATGTAGTTCAATATCCATTGTACTTCCTATAGTTCGGAGTTGCAATACGAAGTGGAATAAGGAAGATGTGAGCCACATTGCACATGGGAATTCAGAGTAAGTATAAATCTAATCCATGGAAGAAGAAGATTTATATAGACAATGTGCATGTGTATTACATAGCTGAACGATTCATCCACAAATACCATAAAATGTACATCACATGAGGTTGCTTTAGTGCAAACAGGGGACTATTGTTCCCCACAGTTAATATGTAAAAGAAGTAGGTGTACTATTACAACTGTACGTAAGAATGGCAAATGACCCTAAACCTCATCCTACAACCAAACCACAATAGTATGTACACGTGAAGTGTATCAATTTGAATGGCAAGAATGAGTACGACACATGTATATGCTATGATTATGCTGTAGGACTTATGTGATAATTATTTGATTTGGCGTTGTATATTATACTAGCACAGTAGACATGTTCAGAAATATGAGATATCACACATAGATATTACTATAGCACAGTAGACATGTTCAGAAAAGCACCTAATAATACAAAGATGTGAAGGAAAGCTATCTGTGTTACCTGGATTTGTAGATTTTACCGCATCGGCGTACCATCGCAGCTGGTCATACGATTCTTGGAAACTACCGAATAATTTGTTTCTGATTTCTTCTCTTGTACGCCACGCACGGGAAAAAGGTATTTCAATGCCGTAGTTTACCCGCATCGCATCTACTATGTAAGCACCTCCAAGCGATGGATTTGTTTTTAGATCATCGCCCACCAGCTGCCCAATTACCTTTGGCCCAAAACGTTTCTTATTATGATACAAGGACCGTCCCAGACAAGAATGAGTAAAGTGTCCCTTATATATCTGAAAAAACAACGTCACCTTGATGCACTTGGCCTTGATGAACCAATCACATCCACTGCAAAGTGTGTCATCGCACACATGTATGTAATTAGCGTTGTTTCTAGCATATTTGAACCTAAATCCAATGATTGTAGCATAATTAATCAAACTTGATCTAAATCCTTGTGCACCATCGGTGAAAATGGAACCGATACCACCATCCATAATATTTTTCCATGAATCCGAAAGCAAGTCCTTTTTATCTACCCCAAGACATATATGAAACGTAGGCAAAGACCCTTCCCCTGTGAATTCATCTTGAGCATCACTCAAAAAACGTTTTTTGACCGATTTAAATGGAAGTCTGGTCTGTCTTAGAACTGGAATTACATCGCTGTGGGATGTAAAATGTTCGGTCAGATTTGGTGTTTGAGAGGAAGACTGGCTACTACTATGAAGATGAGGTATAACTTCTTCTACGCGCGGCATATTGAGTTCGGACAGCAAACAATTTTCAACCTGAACAGGGCTTCTATGCCTAGGAATGAGAATATCTCGTACCACAGTGATTGATACAAATGGTTGCGAGGTTATTTTGCAAGCATCCAACATCTTAACAAAATCACAATCAGATGACAACACACAATTCGTAATCGTAAAAACAGAATACCTAAATGAAATATGTTCCGTGGTCAATGAACTCCACATGCCCTTCACTTTCGATACGAATTCAACAAAATTCATCTCGTTGTCCACCCGTAGAAGCCGAGTCTCGCCGTCAAGAGAAATCGAGAGTAGACACTGTGACACCATACTCCCGAACGCAATGTTTTCAGCCAAAATCACAATTGGTTCCGGTAAAACAGTGTTCAAATGCGCCAGATTCTGTTTCGCATATCCAGCAATTTTTTCGGTGACAGTACAGTTCTTATAAGAGATACAAATGGAATTGCAACTTCCGGAATTTGAATTTTTGAAATGAAGTATTTATTTTTACCTGCATCTACACGGCTGAGAGGGTATTACCCGCAAGGTAAACGGAAATGCATAGTATCATCGAGCTGAACATCTACAAGGAGTAGACACAATTTCGTTCTGTAACTCTCCCAATTATGTGATAATTAAGTGTGATTAGTAAATCTAAATGCAATTACATAAATGTATTAGACTGGGATGTGGGGGATTATTTCGACTAGACTAAATCGTGGGATATCCAATAGGAAAAGACCACATTGGGATTTTTCCTAAGAAATAATTAAAAAAACACCTAAAACTATTATTATTGTTTTTTTAAAATCAAGACTTATTGCTAATCTTTATACATCAATTGCATTAATTACAGATTTCATACTTATTTGAAATCACCGTTATAAGTGCACAAACTCAGTACTTATAATATGAAATTTGTATGATAATAAACTTATTTATTGATTAGCTAATTGTTTGGTTAATTTAATTATAGTAATACATAATTGAAATAATTATTCTAAAAGTCATACCTTATTTCAATCAATAATTATTTCTAATTATATATAAATCCAATTAAATATCTTTAATTATGGATGATGATGATATATAGTAAATCTAATTAAATATTTAAATAATAGAGCTATTTGTATACTTATTTATATATGGATGATCATTTTTTCTCTTGCGATTTATATCCATTGGATCTTTTAATTAATTGATTTTGGAATAATATTTATAGCATTAATATTCAGCGTCATTTAGGGAGACGTTATGTTTTGATTAATTGACTAATCAATAAGATATTTATTTGAGGCTATAATTTTTCATACATTACATTTTTGCATTATATTTAAAGTAGGTGTGTAGCTTATGCGTTTTCTTTATTTAAGTAATATATACATATATATATATATATATATATATATATATATATATATACAATTAACTTCCATTTTCAACTATATAATTGCTTTATTTTTTTTCTTTTTGCAGGAAAATTTGTTTTATTAAAGTATTTTGGAATTTTTTAGAAGGTCAATGATGATATGAATATTGTACCTTTTTCATTAAAACTGCATCAGGAGTTTCTAAACAATCTCAAGATGATATACATGTATAAGTACATTGTTACAGATTGATATTTTTTTAGAGTGATCTACCCGATTAAGTGTTCTATCCAATTTTGACATTATGTTTTTTTTTTTAAATGATGGATTGAGAAAATTTTATTTTAGTTTGAATTGCATTACCACAATCATTCAGTGTAAATATTTGTATGAAATTCAAATATATATCTTATTATATTATTGATGTAATTTTTTTTATATGTTATATCTTTCTATAGAGTAACTATATGTGGCGTCAACATAAAAAAATTATGGGACCGATTGGTATAATGCAATAGCATACGAATGAAGTTAGTATTTATGAATTTATTCTAATCATATGTTTGCTAAAAAAGTTAATTTGAATCATGGTTTCGTAGAGAATGATGATTCCCAAAAATAAAGAGTAGTCATTTCTTCCAAATATTATGATTTTAGTTATTTTATTATTTGAGGAATCATTTGTTTATTTAATAATATAATAATTTTATTATTCTTATTTTAAAATTAAAATTGCATTCTTATTTAAAATATATATTTGTATTGTAACTAATAAAATATAATTAATAATATTACAATTATATATTCATAAAAATAACTCTTCCATAAAAAATCATTATTATTAAACGTTTAATAATATACATAATAACAATAATTGATAATAAATATATTATTAAATAAAATTTCAACACTACATAATTAATTTAAAATAAATTTAAACAAAATTACATTTCAAGTCAATATCAATTATGTAGATGATCATTTTTACATCATTCAAAATTCTCACTTTTATTTCATTCAATCATAATTTATCTTATGTTTAAATATTTGTATGAAATTCAAATATATATTTCATTATATTAGTGATGTAATTTTTTTATATATTATATCTTTCTATAGAGTATAGACCACAAGATTAACAAGTTTGTACAAATTTTCTTCCAAGCATAATATATATCGCAATTGATTAATTCTCTAATCAACTAATCAGGTAAGGGTGTGTTTACTTTGTGATCAAGAGTTTGGATTAATTTGATTGAATATAAGATAGAGATGATTAATTCTAAAATACTTTTTGTTTATTTATGGGTAGATCTTCTCTGAGTAATTTTTGTATTAGGAATGGAAAGTCTGTATCAGCCAAAAGATAGACGTATATTTTACATTTGTAATTCTTTTTATTTATCTTTATGTTTTTTGTCTCTAAATTTATTTTATTTTATTTTATTTTTAAGGTTATGTCGTGTTAGTTACAAAGGAAGATCTTCATAAATATATTGCAAATATTCACATGCTGTTAAAGTTCCAATTTTATTTGAAATTCAAGGAGTCTAAGAAGCTTGAGAATATTCTGAGCTTTTATTTACTTTTCTTTTTATTTACTAACTTTTTTCATTCTTTTTTAACTACTTTTTCTTTTTGCGTTCACTTTTTTTTCATTATTTATTTTTAAAATCTATTAAATTGTTACCGCTGCATTTCCGCAAATATTTTACCAATATATATCACAATTCCCAACGTAGAAAGTGAATTTCATTCACCGTTCAATGTGTGATTTTTCCGCTTATAAACATTAAGTTGAGTTGATACTTAATGAAGTATCATGGTTTTAAAATTTTGGTGTTTATTTTAAAAATTATTTTGATGTGAAATCTGAAGAACTGATCTTTTTGGAGGAAGAGAAAGATGTTGAATTCTCTTTTGTATTGTTCAATGGTTTTGATGGTTGTATTAATGAGATTTTTGGTGAACGTTTGCTCAACTTTCCGGTTAACATTTTGGGTAACATTTTTTAATATATTTTAATTTTATTAATTCATATCCATTATTTTTTAAGATATTTTTATTTTAATCTTTTGTGTATTAAAATTAGATTTTTAAAAATATTTCAGGCTTAGAAATGTTTCATAGCATTATTCTGGAGTTTGTTGTTCAATTTTCTGATCACATTGTACGTATATCTATTTTCTTTTGGTCCACTAACCGTTCAAGTTTATTAATATTTTTATTTTATTGTTAGACAATTTTAATTTATTAATTTATATTTAAGATCATTCCAAATCTAATGTGACATTATTTGAACATACATTGTCGGAGCAGTTCTTTATTTGGACTCGAGTAGAAAGCAACATATATATTTTCACACTTCTCGAGTCTATAGTTTGAATTTTAATGTTAGAAAAAGATGATTTTGTGCATTGGAGAACCTGTGTGAAGTTAAATATTTAACTTTATTGTTTGACGGGATTAAAATATTTTTCGTAAATATTTATATGAATTCCAAATGTGAATTTGGTTCGTCTATTGCGGATGAGGATTATGGTAAATCGACTTTGTAATTTGATTTTGGTTATTTTAATTTTTATATTAATATTGTGATTAAGGAGAAATTTATGTTATGACAAGTTATCTTTGATTCTGTATTCGAGTGTTTGTGTATTTTCTTTAGATATTTTTTTAGTAACAGTTGCTGAAACTATTTTGTAGGCTAACCCTAAAAATGAAAGATTACTTTTTCCAAATTATCCTCTTAGGAATATTATTCCAGCGATGAGGATGGAGATGAGAATCATTTGAATTTTTCTAATCTTCATTGTTTTTCTGTAAAGGATCGCCGAAAAATACTTAGGTTGGAGTAAAAGTTCGAAGATTAAGTATTTAATGTTTCAAAACTCTCTTCAGAAGATCATTGACGATGAAATTCCATTAGTAGTCGTTGGTCCTAATGGAACTCCAAAGATTAGGCGGTCTCCTAGAGTTAGTTTCATGGTATATTTTTTCTTGGATCTTAAAGTTTATATTTCATATTTATTTGTGATAAAAGAAATAATTTACCTTATTATTACTGTAATAATTAAATTGTTATGATTATAATTTTTTAAGGATCTGAAGTACTGCCTTTGCACTTTTTATCATCCGCTTCTGAGGTTGTTAAGGAAATTTAGTGTTTTTTTTGTGTAATATAAATTTATATTATTTAATTTCAAGTTTCATATTTGAATTATTAAGATAACTATTATTTCACTTTAAAATTATTATGTTAAAATATCATGGTTATTGAGACATATTATATATATTTAATTGTTATAAATATTTATTTTATATATTTTACATAATTTTTTTTTTGTAAGTGTAATGTTTTGTTTGTGTAATGAAGGATATTGCAAGTACGTTTAACAATGAGATACCAAAGTTTGTATGAACTCTTACTGCGTCCGACATAAACAAAAGAAGATTTGGAAGTTAGAATCTAAAATACTTTTTCAAGATATTTATATTAATTATAGTAATAGAAAATTTATATTTTTTATTTATTTAGTTATTTAAAAAAATCGCAGTCTATACCTGCTAGATTTTGGAAGGCATATATCTAGAAATGCTATGGATTATATCATGATGTTGAAGTTAAAAACGAAAGAAGAAAATTTGTTTAA
>JAPKLY010000692.1:173808-185877 GCA_026898435.1 Prunella vulgaris
CATTGCATGATCTTTTCTTCACTCTTTGCCAAACTTTTTAGACCCTTGGTCCAAAAAAGTTTGGGGGTGTGTGTTCGTTTCGTAAATCTCATTGCAATGCTATGCTTTTTAATGATTTCTAGTGCTTTCTTATGTCTTGTGACCTTATGCTTATGTGAATGCCTTGTTTTGCTTGTTGATTGATTGCCATTTTGTTGCTAGTTTAGAGTAGTGTGGCAATAGATATGTTTATGATTGTGTGGATGGTGTTGATAGTATAGGTTAGATGTAGTGGACTTATCATTTGATTCATGTCTTGTCTAGTTTGCTATGGATTTTATGATGCTTGATACTTTGATGATTTGAGCATTTTTGATATGATATGAGTCTTGATCAACCTATACTAGTGAGTTTTGAGCTTTTGATGCCCATTTCAATTTTGAACTGATGATATTCTTTGATGTGAGTTCCACACATGTGCATTATACTCTAGAACTTGGCTTTAGTCTTATTTGAGGCTACATTAGATAATGATTTCACATGAGATGATATGAGGCATTTTCTTTGTTCTATATTGAACCACTTAGCCCTATGAGCCTACCATTGATATTGATATCCTTTGCTACCCATCTTGTGCTTATAATCCTTTCATTTGGCTAACCACACTTTAAGCCATTTTCCTTCCTTTTTGGAACTCTCTTGTCCTTATGATTAGTAGAGTGAAAAGAAGGAATGAAGATTGGTGATATGATGAAGAAAATGGCGGCCAATGTGGAAAGAAGTTCTATGCATGGATAGATTTGAAAGAAGGTTCAAAGACAAGTGCTTGCAAGAAATTGAAAAAGGTTGACTTTTCATGAAAATTTGGTCAAGTTTGACTCAAGTGTTGTGAGTATGTTCACAACTTTGCAAAAAAGGAAGAATTATCTTTGAAAGTGTGATTTTGAAGGAGCATGAAGATGACATTGCTATTTGCATAAAGATATGATCTACATGATGATTCCTTCTATGCTTTACTAATCATACTTAGTCACTTTTATCCATATGTTCCTTCCCTACCGAAGAGCCAACACTACAACCTTTAAAAGTCCTCATTGATGTGTGATTGAATTGTCATTTCAAGTGGTGGAGAATGTAGACTTCAGCCAAACTTATGGTAGTATCTGTATGAAGTGTGATGATTGAGTGAGCCTAAACACTTGAGGGTTGAGCTAAACACTTATCTTGTGAGGATCTTGACACATTGATTTGATATCTTGCTCATTGATTCATTGTTGATAGTTGATTAGATGAGATTGCATTCTAGATTTGCTTGACATTGATTGATATTTTCATGGCATTTGACTTGTGCTTGATGCTTCATTGATACAATTATTCCCCTATCTTATCGCTTCGTTGCTCGAGGATGAGCAACAATCTAGTTTGGGGGTGTGATTAGGGTCATAATTGCATCTTTTTGCATCCCTTTCTCTATGGTTTTGCGAGGATGCTCTGGTTCGTGTGATGAATGCTCACACGAATGCTCACACGAATGCCACTGTTGTCCACTCGTGTGATGCCCCGGACAGGCCCAATTTCGAGGGCTGTTTCGTCTTTTTGCGCGTTTAATGAAGGGCATTTTGGACCAAGCATTGTGGGCACTATAAATACCTCAAGGATCAGATTTCCAATGAGGAGATGATCATTATTCCAAGTTCTTAGATTAGTTTAGAGAGAGAATTAGGTAGTTACTTAGTGGGTTCTTAGTTAGATTCAATCTTCTTTCTTCTATAACTTTTGATCCGTCCGTCGGATTTTAGATCCGTTTGTTCCTACATACTCATAGTGATTAGAGCTTTATTCCTGTGGTTCAATTTTGTATTTTGAGCTTTGGATCAAGACTTAGCAAATTGGAGGTTTGTAGCTTGTATTTCAATTCATCCACTTATGGTAAGATTTCCTTTAATTCTCTTGTATTAGTTAATATTCATGATGTTTACATTGTTAATTGTTGATTTTCATTTCCAATTAGCCATGGGCTAATATCCTTGTTGCATGGTTGTATGAATACTATGGTGAATTTAGTTCTTGTTAATCCTATGCATGAATTAGTGATCTTGTTGAATTAGTTCTCTTATTAATGACTTGTATGAATGTTTGGTATGTTTAATTGGAACGTATGGCTTATATGGTTAGCTATGAAATGAGAATTGAGCTATAAGAACCTTATGCATACCAAGTGTTTGATATATTGCTAGTATGACCAATGAGAATTGAATATTAGCCTAAGACCTCTTAATTGGAGTATTGGGAGTTGTAGAGAGATCTAGACATCCAATAGAGCTTACCTTGTGTTGTAGAGAGATCTAGACACTAGTTGGTTTGACTAGGACACCAAGAGACCGTTTGCATGCTAGGATGGATATGATTCTAGAGGAACCATAGTAGGATTACTTCCATGTACACTTCACACTTGCTCACTTCTTTGAGGTGATAGTTAGGATTTACTTTGCTTTGTCATAGTAGATAGAATCCTTGATGGTTTTCTTGCTTTCCTAGCTATTAGCCTTTTGTAGACATTCAATGCTTGCTTGCTATCACATCGTTTCCCAGTGTTCGATATTTAACTTGGTTAACTTGCCACAACAACAACGACCACGTTCACTTGCGTGGAAATCATACACGATTTTGGCAAACAATATCTGATATTTCAAATCTTGATTATCATGAATATCAAATATTCAATTCTTGATATTTTTTTACATGATATTTTCAAAAATTATGTCATATATTTTAATTCAATGAGATCTTGATTTTATTAGATATTCTTGTATACATATCTATTTTCCATAAAATCTCTCATGAATTTAATATACCATATTTTTTTGAAAAATATAACACTTAATGGGCCCAAAATATTTCTTTTATTTTAATCACTTTGTCAATTGTTGGACATTTAATTGGGATACATGAGGGGCCTTTAGGAGAATTAAGATTGGACCTCCCAATGGGCCTTGATTTCTAACATTGAGCCCAATGTCATTCAACCCATTAACATTAATCTCACTCCACTATAGGATTAATGTTGCACTATCCATCTTAACCCATATTACAATCATATGGCTCCCGGTCATTATTTTCTGTGTTTAAGATTCTCTTGTCCGTTAATTAATCAAGCCATTGAACGCTTTAATTAATTTAACATCTTATCCTTGGAGTAAGGACAGCTCTTCTTTATCATCATACCGGAAACAAATTCCACTTGCAAGATTTAGTATGACGAACGTTTAGAGCCCACCAAGGTGACTAATCATGCAAGACTCTCCAAGCACACGTTCCTCTGTATTAAATCTTAGCAACTGTCATGTTCTCAATGGCGTCACCCAAGATGCAAAGTATTAAGTCTTATTGACTCTCAATGAATAACAAATTAAAGTGCCACGCACGGATCACACACAGTCCTATTTAAGGGGCAGGGGTTTAGAAATAAACGACCACTGAGGTCTAATTCTTCATCCCATAAATCAGTACGGAAGAATTACCTCTCTGTAGGTCCTCTTCAATTCATCATCATGCACTAGTGCAATCCCTTGGTCAAGATAAGCCAATCTGGGATCTACACATCAACCGTTTACCAATGGGGTGTTCAAATCCCATCTAGGTTGTGAATTCAGTACTTGTTACATAAAACTGATAATGTGATCTTGCTGTGAGTTATCCGGGGATCACCACATTTATCTATAGTGTAACTTGTACTATTATATGAACGGATTGCAATAAATAAATAACATTCATATTTATCTAAAGCACAGTGATAAAAGATTTATTTCAGATAAAGCTCAAAGATTCAGTTTAGTTATACAAAGTAAAAGCATACTTTCTAGTATAATCCTAACAATCTCCCACTTATAATCAAAGTCTGCTTTTAAGTATACTACAACATATCTATGTGCTGCACATGTCCTAATAATTTCTCCCACTTATACTCAAAGCAGATTAGCAGCACACTTGACTCCCATTCCTCCCACATGTCTCTCGAATGTACATAGAGGCAGACACTTTGTGAGAGGATTAACTAGGTCGTCTTCCGATGCGATCTTTGACATATCTTCATCTCCTCTCTTAACGATTTCTCATCTAAGATTGTATATTCTTAAATGTGTTTGTTGGCCTTGTGGACTCTTGCTTCCCTTGAATTTGCAACCGTCCTAGCATACAATGCTAGACAAATTCGAAATATTATCCAAGTCCACTTAGAAGATCTTGAGCCAAACCAATTCCTTCACTGCTCCATAAACAGTTACTTATTCGACTTCCATGGTAGAATCAGTGATGCACACTTTACCATATCATGGCTCCTTCCCCAAGCGAAACACATTACCCGAGGTAGATCTATTTGGAATTTATATCTGATTGGAAATCTGAGTCTGAATAACTCGCGGGGATTAGACTATCTGACTGATAAACTAACATTCTATCTCGAGTTCTCTTGAGATATTTCAGAATGTTTTTAACAGTCGTCTAATGCTCTTTCCCGGGGTTACTTTGATATCATGCTACCATGCCTACGACAAAGCAGATATTCGGTCTCGTACATAGCATAGCATACATGAGGCTTCCAACTACCGAAGCATATGGGATGTCTTTCATGCAATCTATCTCTTCTTGTGTCTTCGGACACATCTCTTTCGATAGATGAATTCCATGTCTAAAAGGTACAAAACCTTTCTTGGAATTCTGTATGCTAAACTGTTTCAAAACAGTATCTATGTATGAAGCTTGCAATAAGCCGATCATTCTTTTCTTGCGATCTCGAGTAATCTTGATCCCTAAGACATGACCGGCTTCCCTTAAGTCCTTCATATCAAACTGATTTGACAACCATACCCTCACGTCTGACAACACAGCCAAATTGTTTCCAATGAGCAAAATGTCATCTACGTATAGTATCAAGAATACCACGACAGTTCCGACACACTTCTTGTACACACAACTCTCAAATTCATTTTGATCAAAACCGTAAAATTTTATTACTTGATCAAAATATTGATTCCAAGCTCGCGATGCTTGCTTAAGAATAGACCTCTTAAGCTTGCATACAAGGTGCTCTTGGCCTTTTTCAATATAGCCTTCGGGTTGATACATATAGATTTATTCTTCAAGACTTCCATTAAGGAAAGTTGTCTTGACATCCATTTGCATAGACCCCATCTCGGCTTTCATTGCTGTTTGCCAAGAATCTGCATCCTTGTCTTGGAGTGCTTCGTCGTATGTCCATGGATCTAATTCATTTTCCCTGGGGACCAAGTCAGACGACTCTCCCACGAACATGAATCTCTCGGGTTGTCTCACAACCCTCCCACTACGACGAGGCTCCCGTTGTGTTGGTGTGTCGCGTGGTACAACAACTTGTACATTTAGTATAGGATTAGGCCCTTTTATTTGATCTAAGGTAATCTCACTTTTGGGCTTTCTATTGTTCACGTAGTCTTCTTCCAAGAACTTAGAATGTGTACTAATTACGATTCTTTGGTCTTTGGGACTATAGAGCATACCCCCTTTCGTTCCTCTAGGGTATCCTACAAACAACCTCAATTCCGAACGTGGATCCAATTTCCCTGCTTCCTTGTCCAACACGTATACCGGACACCCCCAAATCCTTATGTGTCTCAAACTAGGCTTACACCCGGTCCACAATTCTGTGGGAGTTTAAGGAACCGATTTGGATGGCACCAAGTTTAGAATGTGAGCCGTTGTTTCCAAGGCATAGCCTCAAAACGACTTGGGTAACTCCAAATAACTCATCATGGATCTGATCATTTCTAAAAGAGTTCTATTTCTTCATTCCGCAACCCCATTTTGTTGAGGGGTACCGGGTGTGGTCAATTGGGATACAATCCCTTCACTTGACAAGTAGGTCAAAAATTCATTGCTGGGGTATTCGCCCCCCCGATCCGATCGTAGGAACTTGATACTCTTTCCCCTATGTTTCTCGGCCTCGGCTTTGAACTCTTTGAATTTATCAAAGGTTTCCGATTTGTGCCGCATAAGGTAAACGTACTCATATCTTGAGTAATCATCCGTAAAAGTTACGAAATACTCAAAACCTCCTATAGTTTGAACCGACATTGGCCCACATACGTCAGTGTGAACAATTTCTAACACTTCACTAGCTCTATTCCCCTTGGCCCCGAAGGCCCTCTTGGTCATTTTCCCCTCTAAACAAGATTCACATGTTGGAAATGGCTCAACATGGAGAGACTCCAACGAGCCGTCCGCCACCAACCTTTGAATTCTCTTTAAATTAATATGACCAAGTCTTAGATGCCATAGAAGTGTTTCGTTCACGGTTGAAGAAAATTTTCTTTTCTTAGAAATGGTCAATGTGTTATAAGAAGCATTTTGCGTGTGGTGTGCACTTTTAATAGTATAAAGATTATTCACTAATATTCCCGAACAGCTGAACTCATCGTTTCAAAAAATAACAACCATATTAGTAAAAGAAACTGAGTATCCATCAACGTATAATTTAGAAACCGAATTAAATTCTTCCTAAAACTGGGAACATAAAGAATATCTTTTAAAACTAAAACTCTATCTTCAAAAGATAGGTGCACGTCTCCCTCTACGACAACCGCTACCCTCATAGCATCGCCCAATGTGATGAGGATCTCATTCGCACTAAGTTGCCGGGTTTTCCGGAACCCCTGTAAAGTGAAACATACATGATCAGTGGCTCTCGTATCCACTACCCACGAATGGGAAGCATACGCCGCTAAACAAGTTTCAACAACAAGTGCATGACAATTACTTTTCTTCCCGGCTTTCTTTGGCTTGGGACAGGCCGTCCTCCAATATCCTTTCTCACCGCAGTTGAAACACTTCCCTTTGGTAGCTTTCTTGACCTCTCCCTCATTTGTCATCTTACCCTTAGCTTGGTTCGGGCCTTTAGTCTTCTTCTTCTTCTTCCCACCTTTCGGTGCGGAAGAAGTCGGACCGCTTGCCACCAAGACTTGAGTTTGGTGTCCCATGAGTGTCTCCGCCGATACCAAAGCTTGCAAGAGTTGTGCCAACGTGAACTCTTGATTATTCATTATATAGTTCAACTGGAACTGCTCAAAGCTTTTCGGTAGAGAATGGAGAATGAAATCAACTTGCGTTTCGGCATCATATTCCGCTCCAAGTACCTCTAACTTGTTGAGGTAGCCCATCATCTTGAGAACGTGATCCCTTATGGGCGTTCCCTCCACCATTTTCAGCGACAACAAATCTCGCATGGTGATTTGCCTAGCCGTACGATTCTGATGAGCGAACATCTCCTTAAGGTTTAGCATCATATCAGAAGCGGATTCCATGTCTTGGTGGTGGTGTTGCAACACATCTGACATTGAAGCCAAGATGGTACACCTAGCCATTTCATCGGATTTCATCCACTCCCTATGATATTCCCTTTCGGCAACATCCGCATCATCCGTAGGCGCAGGGGGACTTTGGGGTGTCAAGAACCCATTTGTGTTGTTGTGCGGTTAGGACAATAAATAAGTGATGTTTCCAATCAACATAGTTTTCACCTTCCAATTAGTTATCTTCAACTATCATAAACAATGGATTAAAAAGAGACGACATGCTGAACAGAAGTAAAACATGCATTGCATCAATACATACATCGATTCGCAAAGATTATCATAAAATTTCGATTATGCTTTGTATAAAATCTCAAAAAAAATACATAGCATAAATCGGCCGACATCTTAAAATAATTCACATAAGCCACGATGAGTGTGGACGTTTATGCAAACACATTTAAGCAAGTTACAAACAAGAAAAGTTACAAACTTTTAATTTCAAAAATTAATAGTCGGGCTCCCACTTGACCATATAAAATCGGTAGGGACTCCGATGGGGAGTAATAAAATGCCAATTTTATAACTAAGTATTAACCATGATTAAATACAGGATTATCACTTCGTTTTGAGTAAGCCACTCGATGGGAGGGTCAATACCGCCACTAATAATAATCCACAATCATCCTTTTGAGAATTCGTTAATGTGAACTTGTCTTTTGGCCTATCCGATAGGGAGAAAGGTGCTTGCCAATGCGTAGCAAAAAGACTTCACAAACAAATAAATCATGGAGGCCAAATAATTCAATTTTATTATCTAGAATAAAATATCGAATTATATTTAAAACATACTTAGTAATTTTCGGAGTTGAGATTTTTCATCACGATATTCATGCAATAAAATATTTAATCAAATTAAATAAATAAAGCATGCATCAAAACAAATTAAACAAATTGGCACGTTATATCCAATTGTCATGGTTTAATTTCTCGTTTTGACTACGAGATATCGTAATCATCGTTCGTCTTCAAGCTTTATCGTCCGTCTCGATTAAGCTCCCACTCGAACGCAACAAAATTTTTACCAACTTTGTCTCTGGGCCTTAAAATCTCTGTTCTTCGTCTTCGATATTGGTTACAATTTATTTACAAAAATAAATAAACCTATCGTCTAGACTAGTCTATTACATAAAAATATCCTAGTCTACCCGTGGATTTTCTCACGGGAAAAACGATTCGAACGAATCGGATTTTTAAACCGCATCATCATACATGCATGCATAAAAAAAATATTAAATACCATGACAATTGGATACCTACAAAAAAAAAGATCTAGCAATTCTACTATCCAATTTTCAAATTTAATATTAAACACTTAAATTACAATTTAACGTATAGAGCCCGAAACCGGCTCTGATACCAGTTGTTGGGGAATTAAATGCGGAACTATTTGGGATTTACGCTAAATACAAATTTAAGCCTACAATTAATATCATGATTTAAACATAATTAAATTAAATAATTGTATACCCAACAACAGGCTTTGCATGCAAAACATATGAACAAATAATATCACATAAAGTCCTAAACATGCGGAACTAAGGGATTTAGTGAATTATACCTCTTGGAGAAAAGGCAGTTTCTGAGACAAAAGACGTTATTTGGTTGAGCTGCTTTCGCAAGGCCGTTGAGATAAAAGGCGTCCTTTGAGATCCTCTATAGCCGAAGTATCAACAATGAACTTGAAGGCGTCCTTTTTTAGACCCTCAACTTGATAAACCCAAAAGCCTTCTCAAGTATTCCCTTGTCCTTATTCGTGCACCCGGTGGGAGGCAACACGAATAATCACAACACAAGGAAGAAAATAATTTTGTTGCCCCAAATTCTTGTAATTCTCGAAATTTTCATCAAGAAAATTAGTATGTTGAAGTCTTGTATCATCTCATATTTATAATGAGAATACAAGATCTTGAATATCTAATATTTCAAATCTTGATTATTATGAATATCAAATATTCAATTCTTGATATTTTTTTTTACATGTAATTTTCAAAAATTACGTCATATATTTTAATTCAATGAGATCTTGATTTTATTAGATATTCTTGTATTCAAGATACATATCTATTTTCCATAAAATCTCTCATGAATTTAATATACCATATTTTTTCAAAAAATATAACACTTAATGGGCCCAAAATATTTCTTTTATTTTAATGACCTTGTCAATTGTTGGACATTTAATTGGGCTACTTGAGGGGCCTTTAGGAGAATTAAGATTGGACCTCCCAATGGGCCTTGAATTCTAACATTGAGCCCAATGTCATTCAACACATTAACATTAATCTCACTCCACTATAGGATTAATGTTGCACTATCCATCTTAACCCATATTACAATCATATGGCTCCCGGTCATTATTTCCCGTGTTTAAGATTCTCTTGTCCGTTAATTAATCAAGCCACTGAATGCTTTAATTAATTTAACATCTTATCCTTGGAGTAAGGACAGCTCTTCTTTATCATCATACCGGAAATAAATTCCACTTGCAAGATTTAGTATGACGAACGTTTAGAGCTCACCAAGGGGACTAATCATGCAAGACTCTCCAAGCACACGTTCCTCTGTATTAAATCTTAGCAACTGTCATGTTCTCAATGGCGTCACCCAAGATGCAAAATATTGAGTCTTATTGACTCTCTACCCATAACAAATTAAAGTGTCACGCACGGATCACACACAGTCCTATTTAAGGGACAGAGGTTTAGAAATAAACGACCACTGACGTCTAATTCTTCATCCCATAAATCAGTACGGAAGAATTACCTCTCTGTAGGTCCTCTTCAATGCATCATCATGCACTAGTGCAATCCCTTGGTCAAGATAAGCCAATCTGGGATCTACACATCAACTGTTTACCAATAGGGTGTTCAAATCCCATCTAGGTTGTGAATTTAGTACTTGTTACAAGAAACTGATAATGTGATCTTGATGTGAGTTATCCGGGGATCACCACATTTATCTATAGTATAACTTGTACTATTATATGAACGGATTGCAATAAATAAATAATATTCATATTTATCTAAAGCACAGTGATAAAAGATTTATTTCAGATAAAGCTCAAAGATTCAGTTTAGTTATACAAAGTAAAAGCATACTTTCTAGTATAACCCCAATAGAGGGTAAGGTGGATAAGGTTGATAATTAGGTTGGTTTTGATTTAGTGGAGGAGGCTGGTAGTTTTGAGGAGGAGGAAGGTTTTGTGGCAGATTTGATGGAGGTTAATTCTGTGGAGGGTAGTAATTCTGAGGATTTTGGGGGTTTTCTGCTCTCTGTCTGTCATTCACTTCATCCCCTGGGTTATGTCCATTCTAGATATTAGAACCTCTTGTCTCATGCATCGATCTATCCTCCAAAGGAGGCATATTATCCTCGTTCCTTTTAGCTGTGAACTCAACAGATAAGTTTCTTCTTCGGTTCCTTCTTGAGGTGATTTCAACCTCTGGGTCAATAGGAAATTGAGGATCTCCACTTGATCTAGTGATCATACACCTAAAAGAAACAAAAGAAAAGTACCTCAGCCTGCACCAAATACATATTTCCTTCAAACCTGCACAATTCACTTTCTCTTGTGTCTTTTTGCACTCAATCGTCTCAAACCTACATTCCAAACAATTAGAGAGAAACAATGATTAATAAAACCAAATCAAAAGAAAAATAACATAAATAAATAAAAGCACACAAAGAAAATGGTTGTCTCCCATTCAACGCTAGGTTTAACGTCCTATGCCGGACGGTACCCAATTATCAAATAAAAGGATACTA
The DNA here is from genome assembly GCA_026898435.1 of Prunella vulgaris. Taxonomy (NCBI): domain Eukaryota; kingdom Viridiplantae; phylum Streptophyta; class Magnoliopsida; order Lamiales; family Lamiaceae; genus Prunella; species Prunella vulgaris. The sequence goes on from JAPKLY010000692.1 coordinate 184,938, forward strand.
GTTGTTGAGATATGAAGACAGATGCTTCAACTTCTTCTAAACCACCATCTCTTCATCAACTCCCACTACTAATTTGACCCCTTTCTCATCCTTTGTTTCATCAGTCTTTTGGAGGGGTTTAAACACTGGAAAAATGGTCTCCTCGTCATTGTATCGCAGCTTAAGTTGACCATCCTTGATGTTCATAGTGACTTCTACAGTGGCTAAAAATGATCTCATCAAAGGGCACTCCTCATCCTCCAAGTAATCTAGAACGACAAAGTCAACTGTATAGATAAAATCATTCACTTTCACGAGCACATCCTCCACGATCCCAGATGGTTTTGTGGTGGTTCTGTTAGCTAACTATAGAGTCATCTTGATAGGCTTGATCTCAACAATATTGAGCATTTTGTATATCAAATATGACATCAACTTGATGCTGGGCCCTAAATCACACAAACTCATCATTACTCTGCTAGTCCCAATCTCACATGGAAGAGCAAAAGTCCCCGAATCTTCTAACTTCTTAGGCATCTTCCTTTGGATGATTGTATTACATTCTTCTAGCAAGTTCACTACTTCCCCACCCAACTTCTTCTTCTTCCTCGCTGCCATTGCATCTTTCAGGAACTTCATTTAATAGGGTATTTTCTCTAAGGCTGCAAAGAGAGGTACGTTGATATGGTTTTGTGGTGGTTCTGTCAGCTAACTATAGAGTCATCTTGATAGGCTTGATCTCACCAATATTGAGCATTTTGTATATCGAATACGACATCAACTTGATGCTGGGCCCTAAATCACACAAACTCATCATTACTCTGCTAGTCCCAATCTCACATGGAAGAGCAAAAGTCCCCGAATCTTCTAACTTCTTAGGCAGCTTCCTTTGGATGATTGCATTACATTCTTCTAGCAAGTTCACTACTTCCCCACCCAACTTCTTCTTCTTCCTCGCTGT